>JAHUTJ010025901.1:0-17034 GCA_036250325.1 Characodon lateralis | reverse complement strand
TTAACACAGCCTTTAATAGTCTTGGCCCGTCATGTTTATCAGAATTGTTTTACTGTATGAACTTTCCACAACCTTCGGTTCTTTTGGTAAAAGGTTTTAACCAAAGTCAAAATTAAAATATACAATGAGGTTCTGATGGATGGCTACAGTTCTTGGCCCTGGAATAGGCTCCCTGAAGATGGCTTTGCATTTTTTAAATCAAGCTAAAGACAAATCCTTTTAATTTCAAATTTTTCTGAATCTGCATTTATTATCTTCCTTGACAGCTTTTAAATTGGCTTTTATTTTGAGATTAGGAATAATTTGAACTAAATTATTGTGTCTTTTATGCATCCTTATTTTAGCTTTCTTTTACCTGCTTGGATCCAAAAGTCTTGTGGTGCATATTAATCTTTGGCATGTATTTGACCTTCTAAATATATAATAAATTATGACATGGTGTAAAATTAACTGATCTGATATGAAATTACTCAATATCAAGACAGTCAAAGAACATATTTTCGCCTACTTTTAAAATCACATGACAGATTACAGCTTGTCATATTTTTTTATACTGTAAGTGGGAAAACTAAGTACATCCTTACAGCCGAATGAGTTTTGCACAATGAGAGGTCAAGTCATGTATGGAACTGTATGCAAGAAGTTCCTTCAAGCTGTCTAAACAAGGTGATGGAGGGATCCTTCTGTGGGAATGTTTTCTCTGTAACAGAAAGAAACTCTGGTCACAATAGAAGGAAACATGGGCAATAATGTGTAGCAACTGAAAATGTAGAAAGTTTTGATGAATTTAGACCTCAGCAAGACAAGGACCGCAAGTTTAGGATGATTCTTAAAGAGAACATTGCTATGTTGGAAAACGTGGTTAAAAAAAAATGGTCTTGGTAACATTAAAAGCTTGTCTAAAAATCATATGCATGCTTTCACTAATCAATTCTTTCCCCCCATACTAGTACAAATTTCATGATGTCGCAGTTGCCGAGCTGCAAAAACTCAATAATATCTTCCCAGACTTGAATCCATACACAGACACTTACAGTAAGTTTTGTGCTACATTCATCTCTTAAAGACATTCACATTTCTTTGATACAGAAATACACTCTGGTGAAAAAGTATTTCCCCCCCTTACGTATTTCTGTTTTTGCTATTTTACCTCATCAAACAAATGTTAGCTTTATACAAAGATAACCTGCGTAAATATGAACATGAGTTTTCAAATGATGATTTCATTTATTAAGGTAAACAAAATCTATCCGATCCAACCTGGCCCTCCTTGAAAAATCAGCCCCTAATCGTCACACCTGGTGGTGCCATCGAACTGCCATCAAGTGTTTGCTATAACAGGCAGTGAGACTGTTACGTCTCTGTGGCGGAACAATGGCCAGCTCTTCTTTCAGAATTAGTTTAATTCAGCCGCATTAGAGGGTTTGCAGTGCAAAAACGAGTTGTTTCAGGGTCACAGCATCTCAATCGGATTTATGTCCAGACTTTGACTAGACCTCTCCAAAACCATGATTTTTTTTTTTTTTTTTAGACCAATTCATTGAGGACTTGCTGTTGTGCTTGAGCTCAAGGTTACAAACTTTTGACTGGACAATCTTCATCAGGATTTTCTGGTACAGAGCAGAATTCATCATTCAGTCAGTTGCAGCTAGCTGACCCGAATCATCACAGTACCACCATGTCAGAATGGTGTTTTCCTAAAGTGCTCTAGATGTGGCGGGAAGCAGACCTTGTTCTTTTGGTCGTCAGTGGTTTACACATTGGAACTCTCCCATGGATGCCATTTTTGCCCAAAATTATTCTTATTGTTGAATCATGAACACTGACCTTAATAGAGGCAAATGAGGCCTGCAGGGGTTTAGATGTTCTTCTTGGCTCTTTTGTGACCTCCTGGGGGAGTCATTGATGTGCTCTTGGAGTAATTTTGGGAGTTCAGCCACTCCAGGAAAGTTTACAATTTTTTTTTTTTCTCCTTTTGTAGATAACGGCTCTCACTGTGGTTCACTGGAGTCCAAAAGCCTTAGAAATAGCTCCGTAACCCCTTTATAAATTGATGGATGTTAGTGAGTTCCTTTCTCATCTGTTCTTGAATTTCTGTAGTTCGCATGATGTGTTGCTTCATGCAAACAGGAGGTAGTTACATTTTAACATAGTGTTAGGCGAAGGTAAGAAACGTTTTCCATTGAACAAATGAAATTATCATTAAAAAAACCATTTGGCATTTATTAGGGTATCTTTGTCTGATTTTAAAATTAATCTAAAGCATGCAAGTGTGAGTAAACAGCAAAAACAAGTACTCTCGAAGAGGGGAAATACACTTTTGCATTATCGTATTAACTATACAGCTGACATATTGCATATTTCAGCATTCAACGATAGCAGCCAAAAGGAGCTCCTGAAATTATCTGGCGTCATACCGGTTAAGTATGACGGTAAGAATTTTACAAACACTCTCTTCATACAGTAATATATCCGGGTACGTTCTAACAGCAGCATCTCCTTAAGGTCGCTCCTACAACTTCCCCATCCAGCTGTGGCTTCTGGACTCGTTCCCGTTCACTCCACCGATATGCTTCCTGAAACCCACCTCAAGCATGGTGATCAGAGAGGGAAAACATGTCGACGCGAAGGGACGGATCCACCTACCGGGACTTCACAGCTGGGATTATGTAAGGTTTTATATTTGCTAACAGCATTTTAAAATTGCACTAATGTCTAATGTCATGCCACGATTATTACTGGGACTTCTTACTGTCTGATAACCTTGAGAAAAAAATACCACAATTTCACTGTTTATCAGAAAACTTTTAAAACTAAATAACATGTTTTTTTTTTTTTTTTTTAATGGAAAAGAAACAATTATTCCTACTGCTGCTAAAATAAGATATTATTTCTGTTAGAATACTGTTATTTGTACCATTTCTGGACTTGTTGGTACATAAACCAAAGCAAAAATATAGAATACAATGCTAGATTTACAAATCATTTTTAAGTGTCTAATGTCCAGAATACCATCCCTTCTTCCCATTCTGCTTCATATAGAGCAACACAGGTATAGGAAACCAATATTAGCTGGTAAATTAGTCAGTCTGTCTACTAGGGTAGCTAGCCTGCAGTCTGCTGCTTACCTTGTTACTTTAGGCTTTTCTTTGGGATCTCATTTAACTATAAATCTTGGTGTACCTCATTATGATAACAACACATGCCCAGCTGTGATGTTCTCATCACCTTTACTCTGTAACAGCCCAAGTCATCCGTTGTGGGTCTCCTGACCGAGATGATCACCAAGTTTGAGGAAGACCCTCCATTATCCTCAAAGACCACAAAGGACACCAAAGACCCCCACGAGCTCATGGCGTTTGTCTCTAATCTGCAGATCAATGATGGTGCTGCTCTTTACATTCACTCTTAAATTTCACTATCACTAATCAGATTTTTTATTTTAAATGTTGGGTTATTTTGCATTATTTTCAGGTGGAATCAGGCATCACGACCAGCAAAATATCAAAGTTTCAGTTATTGGAGGAGGGGATTTGGGCATGGCGTGTGTGATGAGCCTTTTATCTAAGGTAATTCTTTGTATTTGGAAGATTTCTGATTCTGTCAGATCAGAGTTTTTATAATGTCGACATGCCCTGCATTGGTGCTCACCTTTTTTTCCCCATCTACTCATGATCTAGTGTAATGTGGACAAATTAGTTTTCATTGACATTGCTGAAAGCTCCACCAAAGGCGGCAGTACAGATTTGGAAATCTTCAATCTGCCAAAGGTGCAGGTATCCAGAGGTACGTCACTTTCTGCTCCGTCATGTTTTGACGCATGGTTGCTTTTTGGCTAAAAATACTTTTGTGTTGTGAAATAATGTCTTTGGCATTGTGCTGACAAAGTCTTTCCACGGCGACTCACACACATGCTTGTTTACTGGAACAACAAGGCTTCAAGATGTGGTTGTGTTCCTACAAGGCTTTCAGGAGTAAACCCTAATCATGTTAAATGGTTTTTTTATTTGTTAGATATTTCAGCTTCTGCAGGGTCCAGGGTTATAGTAGTGACTGCGAACTCATGGAACAGCGAAGAGTCGTACATAAAGGTGGTCCAGACCAATGTTGATTTGTACAGAGGAATAATCCCCAGTCTGGTACATTTTAGCCCCAACACTATTCTTCTCATTGCCTCACAACCAGGTCAGTAACGGAAATAGACGCATCCTCAAAGTGGGGTTATTTTTTCGTTGTTTTTATAACCTCTACACTTTTTTCCTCCGATTCAGTGGACATCATGAGCCATGTTGCCTGGAGGCAAAGTGGTCTCCCTCCAACACGGGTAATCGGAGCGGGGTGCAACCTGGACTCTGAGCGGCTGAGCTACGTTCTGGATATTAACCTGAATACGCACAGACCTGCGTGGGTCATAGGAGAGCTCTCAGACAATAAAGGTGAGGAAAAAGGCTGGTAAAAAATCTGCTGACTATTTACATAAAGCTCTGTGTGAACCCTGTAATCCTGAAGGCCTGGTTTTACATTTACCCTGACTGTTGTTTCAGTCAAAGCTTACAGGTGCAACTTAATGATTCAATTTATAAAGTGAAACTTGTATATTCTCTATATGGTTTGCTAGGCCAGTTTGGATCACGTTGTTTTTCTCTGTAACTCGGAAAAGAAGCTACCATGGCGTCTGCTTCAGGTGTGGTTTAACAGAAAAAAATGACAATATTTGCTCTTTTCCATGCTACACCTGTGGTGGCTTAATAACACTGACTGGAGCCCGATCCAATCCTTGTGAATCTCCCCCAAACTCTTAGTATGGCTTTGCCTCGCAATCCTCTCAATGTTGCAGTAATCCATGTTGCTTGTGCACCTTTTTCTGCCACATTTTGTCCTTCCACTCAACTTTCCGTTAAAATGCTAGAATATAGTATTCTGTGAATGGTCAGCTTTAGCAATGACTCTGTGGCTTAGTGGAGGGTGTCGGTAAATGTTAGCTGGACAACTGTCAAGTCAGCCATGATTATTTAGGCTACAGTCTAGCAACATTTTTATATTAGAAATCCGTTGTTTTTTTTTTGGCCTACTACTTTTTCAGTTACTTAACTCTGACAAAAATAATTCGTGACTAAAATCTAAACTATTTTCTTTTGCTTTCTTTGAATATAAAATTTTCTGTATGTAGTGTGCTTTTTTATTTGCATTCATCCCTTTTGGTCATCCTGCACCGTATGCTTTGCTTTTAAAGTCCATTATTAGGATGACAAGTCGTGTTGCTGTTCCAGCTGATCATTTACGTTCTTTACATTCTCGTGTAAGCCAACTATAAATGATGCATACCATTAAGCTTACCAGTGTTTGTTTGTTTTCTGACAGTTCCTGTAATGAGTAATGTTGGGTTGAGTTCCAATGGAGAACTGGAGATCGCTCCAGGATCCAACTCTACCAAACCACTGTTAGACAGGTACTTTCACCACAAACAAAGATTTAAAGTATAGATTTTTTTCACATCTTATTGGTTCATGAAATAGGGGATTTTGTAGAGAAGAGACAGACGAGTCGATTGTTCTGATTATTATTATTTTATTTGCATGCAGAGCATTTGAGCTCATGAAAAATCGAGGCCAGCGGTCCTGGTCTGTTGGTCTTTCTGTTGCGGACATCACCAACAGCATCCTGACAGATAAGATGAAGGCTCACTCCATCTCCACACTGGCTCAGGTAGTTCACTCTTACCAAGTCTCACACTACATGTGTATCTCAATAAATTAGAATATCACTGAAAAGATCCATTGAAATAGTAGGATGCATTATATGCATTCATTACACAAAGTGATTTAATTCAGTTGTTTTTTTTCTGTCTGCGGAAAAAGGTTTTCATCAAAAAAATTTTATGTTGCAGCCGCATTATAGTCTACACCAGGCGCCTGCAACTCCAGTCCTAGAATGCCACTGTCCTGCAACCTTTAGATACATCCCTGCTCCACACACCTGAATAAGACAAATGGTTTATGACGAGGTCTTTGCAGAACTTGCTGAAACGCCAAAGAGGTAAATTCAGCCTTCTGACTCGGTTGTGCTGGAGCAGGAATGCATGTAAAAATTGCCGAACACCAGCACTCGAAGATAGGAGTTGCAGACACCTGGGTCGTCTCAGAGGACTCTGAGAATCTAACTTAGCCTAAAACTTAATCTTAAAAATTCCTGGCAAGGAGTCTTAGCTTAAGAGTGTTTCACGTAACTGGTGATGGCGACTCTGAGCAAGGAAACAACAGAATCATATCTTAGTGAGGAGGTGTTGTTGATCCCGTTGCTAGGTGAGACGCTGTGTTCTAAGAGATCTGATTGGTTGTTGCAAAAAAAACAAATGTGCTCCTAGTAATCAATGGAGAGAAATGAACCGATGATTGAATTTAGACTGGATTATAAAATGTGTAAATTATGATGATGAAACTTTGCAAAATTAAATAGTCACACAGCATTAAAATGTTTGAGCGTAGCTTGTTTACATGCTCATCGTCATTTTGATTTGCCTATTATGTTTACTCACCACGCTGGTCGCTTTCATACTGCATCTATTTGATATTAATGTTCAAATTCAGCATTTTACTTTAATTGCCTTCTTGTATAATAAAGTTTAGTTTGATAAAATGACCTGGAAAAAAAGGTGGAAAAAACCGAACTGAACAAAGGAGCAGAACCTGCTGTTGGCACAGCTGGTGGAGGAGAACAGACGAGTGTTGAAAGGTACATTTGGTCCTGGGTTCATGGTGCAAACAGGCATTCCCGAGCAGATCAATGGGTCGTTCCTTCTGCTTCTACGGACCAGCCTGGACTGTGAGCAGCACTGGTACCTGCTGCAATCAGAAGCTAGAGAGGAGATATGAGCAAACACCAGCGAACGTCTCCACAGATGGAGAGTTTTGTAGATGACCATTTAGGCTTAGCCCGCTGACATCATCATGTACAATACAGCAAATACTTATTCACCTCATTTAAAGATATTTTTCCGGCACTAGCGGCCTTTATTATTTATTTTTTGACAGTAGGCAGACAGGAGAGAGGGGTAGAGGGAGGGGGAGACATTCAGCAAATGTCGGTGGGTCTGGGACTCGAACTCGAACCCGGGTCGAAGCCGGGCCGCGCGCTTAACCCCTACACCATCAGCGCCGTGCCTTATTCACCTCATTTACATCTTCCTTCTATGTATATACTTCTTAGTTTATTGTACTGTGTCGTGTCTAGTTTGTATTTCCGTATATATATTTTTTTCCAAGTTTTTCTAATTTTTTCCATATTTATTTTTTGAAAGTATTTTAAAGTCTGTAAATATTTAAATAATTCTGTACTATATTGCTTTTAATTTTGTTCACTTTATGTTCGTGGTTATTTATTATTGTTTATATTATTTATCCTTCCTAATATCACTTTACTAGAGGTGCACCTTTCATCTCCTGCCGCTGAAACTATTTAATTTTCCCCTAGAGGGATGATAAAGTTTATCTTATCTCTATATTAATAATTGTATGATTGTTACAGAAGTTTATGTGCTCATGAGAGTGGATCCCTGAGCTTTTTATTGATTCGCTGTTATTCATTGTTTGTAGAATATCTCTGTTTTTCCACCAACTTGCCTGCTTATAACACTCTAAAGCTTACTAAATTCCTCCTCACTACTTTAACATTTGATCACGTTAGGTGCTCACTTAACCCCTAAGATGCTTCATGAATCACTTTTATCTTGCTGAGGTAAAATTCCAAGAATAATCGTAGAATTCAAGAAATTCTACGATTATTCTTAGTATGATGTCACTAGGAGCTACTTTTAGTCTTAGGAGTCTTTGTGAATACAGTCCCAGGTCTAGAGTCATGAAAGGACTGCTGTTTGGACAGTTGTCCAGCAGACAATCACTGACACTCTCAACAAGGAGGTCAAGCCAAAAAAGGGTATTGGTAAGAGGCTAGATACTCATAGTGCTGTATCCAAGCATATTATTGGAAAGTTAAGTGGAAGGAAGAAGTGTGGTGGAAAAAGGTACACAAGCAACAGGGATAACCGCAGCCTTGAGGAGCAAAATTTAAAAATTCCAGTCAGACAAATCCAAGACATGGGGCACACTGATGCAGTGATGTGTGAATTCGGATCCCCAAACAACTATCGAGTGCGTATGTTGTACAGTACATGGACATGCTTTTCAGTAACTGTATTAACAATCCTACTTTATTTGGCTTATGAAATATTCAAACTATCTGAGAAAATTAATATTTGGATTTCATTAGCTGTAAGTCATGCGCATAAAAACAGTAGGAAGTAAACACAATAAAAATATCAGTGTGTGAAATCAATCATTTCAATGTGTTTTGCTT
The DNA here is from genome assembly GCA_036250325.1 of Characodon lateralis. Taxonomy (NCBI): domain Eukaryota; kingdom Metazoa; phylum Chordata; class Actinopteri; order Cyprinodontiformes; family Goodeidae; genus Characodon; species Characodon lateralis. The sequence goes on along the minus strand of JAHUTJ010025901.1, from coordinate 8,682 downwards.
TTACAGTTGAATTACTAAAAAGTTTCAATGGTTTTCTAATTTATTAAAGTGCACCTATATTAACTCAAAGTGGCACTGAAACACTCATCCAGTTAGTCACATTATAACTGATGAGGTTTTTTAATCTCTGCGGTTTGCTTTTCCCAGGGCTGGGGAGGTATAAGCGTAGAGGTGTTCCTCAGCTTGCCGTGTATTATGGGAGCAAACGGATCCACGCGGTTGGCTGGAGTGTTGTTGGGACCTGAAGAAGATTCCAAACTCAAGACAAGTGTCAACTCTCTCTCTACCCTTATGAGTCAGATCAGGGTATGAATGCAATAAGCAGTCTGGGAATATCTTCTGCTATAAAGTCAGCAATGGACAGTGGCTGCACTGATGTTAAAACACCAAATGCATCATGTAACTTCTAACACCTGTTTCTCTTTAATGCAGACATTATGTACTAAATCACTGTAAAGAATATTAGTTGCACTTTCTTTAGGTTAGCAGGCCTTAGAAGCCTATTTTTGCACTTTGTCATCTTGCAATGAAGTAATTTTTTTCATTTTCTTTTAAAACCGGTGTATTTTGTGCAAAACATCTGAAAAATGAGTGCAGTCTTTGGAAACAGTTTTTTTTTTTTTTTTTCTTGGTCAGCAACACAATGTGGTGAAAGCTATTCAGGATATTTTTGTTTATTTCTGCAAAACTTGCAGAATTCTTAGAAAATCAAGGTGTTGGATTATGAAGATTAACAATGCATATTATAACCCAGAGAGGGTGTGGGCGATAAGTCAGATTGACTTAAGTGCAGCTTTGGCATCTGCTCTCATCGTGTTTCCTCATAAAATACTTTTTTGCTCTTGTTGTATATTTCATGCAGAAACACTTTTACACAGCTTCAGCTAAAGCTACTTAAGACTTGTATATTTTGTAAAACTACATTATTTTGTGTGGATGCAATAAATATTTGAAAGCAATGATGATTGTTTAAAGAACAGAACAACAGGACATGCATAGTTAATCTCTTTATAGTAGTAAGTAGTTGCAGCATAAATGCAGGTAAGCTTTGGTCTTAGACTCTGTCTCCATAATGACTGCACAAATTCTTTAGGTGGTGACTTTCAATGAAGACGCTCTATTATTCTGTCATGGAAAACTTAGTTGTGTGAATGCCAAAAACAGTACTTCATAGTGAGGCAATGCCAGCACAGACCAAAGTCTTAAGCAAGAGTTTGCTACTCTGATAGAAAAACAAAAGTGGCACAGCTGTTGGAAAGGACAAGTGACAAAATAACAATAGTGGTATTTGGACAAACAAATGGCACAACTTAAAAATATGGCTCAACCTCCATTTCTAAAGAATACTTTGCTATGTAAATAAATAAATGACAGATGAAAAACAGCAACTTTGTTTACTTTGAATGACACACTGAACTGAAAACTTTTTAATTTTACTGGTATTTTAACTTGCTTTCAAAAAATCATCGCTGACTGCTAATAAAATGTCAGAAATTCTATTTTGGTTATTATTTCTGACCACTAGATGGAGCTAACTTCAAAGGTGTCAACTTCTCCCTAAAAACAGTCTATGCCAATATATTCAATATGTCCACGTTTATACATACATGAACATATACACAGTATATTACTGTTGTAAAGCCAGGTATAATAAAAAGCCTTTTCCCCCAAAATGAGTGCTTTGTAACATATTTTATATTTATATATAATAAAAAAAAACAGAGTACCCTCTGCTACCTCCCTGGGGGAACAATGGACCTGAACGACATATCTAAGATACTAAGGGTCTGTATTTACATTAGTCATTTATTGCACCATTCTTGCTGCTGCTGGTGATTACAAGCAAATTGTAGCTTCATAAGCACGGCACGAATGCACTCTGGTTGCTTATGTTAACCTACGACTCTTTTTCTCAGTTTGACAAACTGTGAAGATGTGTGAGCCTGCTCACACTTTCCTATGAATTCTGGGTGAATGCTTTGGCCGCGAGGATGATGTTAACTGGTAGTCTGCAAGCCCTTTCGTTAGAGTTGTAGCACTAAGTACACCATGTTAAGATTAACACATCTTTTTGGAACAAAATTACAATAGTTAGAGGTGGAACAATGGTGATATGTGCAGCTGTTATGAGATCACTACTCTTCAGTACAAAAAGAAAACCAAGCTTTGAACAAAGGAGTGGCAGTCAGGTTAATACACCTTTTGACATCGGCGTCAGTATAAAATACGAGTTTGACAACCCTTCCCTTAAAAACACGATGCAGCGGTCACAGAAGTAGCTGGACATGAAAAATGTAATTTCACACATGCACACAAACAAAGCTGCTGGTCCTTTTATCTTTACAATGGCTTTGAAAACCAATCAGCGGCATGATCAACTGCCACATCAAAAAGTCACTGATTTGGGAAGCTTTTCTCCTACAGGAGGCATCCTACAGAAGTCTAGGCTGGACTGTACCCCCACCACACCCACCAGTGACTGTCCTAAGGACCTGGAATGACCTGGGGGAGACCCTGTGTATAACAAAGGTGCTGGGAAGGCGGAATGGTCTCTGGGGGCTCTGGAGAAATTCTTAGAGTAAACAGGTGACGAGGACCTGGCTGGGTCTGAGCAGATGGCAGAGGTGCACTGAAACGGAGCGAGTCTGTCTGCAAAGCAGGGTGGAGGAGGGGGGATGATGGAATCATGCACCCAGCTGGTCTCCCCTTTATATTCTGGCTCTTGAGGCAATCTAGGGATGGCGCACATCACAGGGGGAAGAGGGGAAGAGGAAGGAGGAATGAAGAGAGGAGGTGGGGGAACGGGGTAGAAAGTAGGGTCATAGGCTCTGTCAGTAGCATGGGTGGAGTTGCTGTGCATGCAGGGAGTTTCCTCAGGAGTGGAAGCAAGCAGCCTTTCTATGAGGCGATCGTCGTCATCAGCTTCGGAGAGGTTATCATACTGAGATGTGTTGGAGGGCCGTCTGTCACCCATGGACCAAGGAACGTAAAGGGAAACTGGGAAATTGGTTGGTTTTGAGGGTGGGACTCTGGGAGACAATGAGGAGGGTGGTGTGTGGACATAGTGAGCTGGAGGTTTTGTGGGAGAAGTATTTTTCCTTATAAGGTTTTGAGGGGAAGGTCCTGGGCTTGGTTTTGGTGATAGCTTCATTGGAGCAACCAGTGGTGAGTCTGACCGTGGGGAAAGGGAGTGATGGCGCAGATGTGGATGAGTCTCAGGGCCCAGACCAGGTGATTCCCTGCCTAGAGTCCTTTGGTCAATCTGCTCAGGGTAAAATAAAGGTGGAGGTGGTAGGTCAGGAAGATCCATGAGTTCCACCTCCGTTTGCATAATCACAACATCCAAAGGCGAGGGCTCATAGGGTGGAGGCCAATCCATAGATTCCACTTGGGACTTTGTGTCAGTTGTCCAGTTCTCTTGGCAAACCTCTGCGGGTGACTTCTTCACATCTCTACCCAACCCTCCCTCAGTGCATGGTTTGTTTTCTTTTGGAGGTACTAGAGGAACTTTACAATGCCTCAAGAAAGAAGGTGTTCCTTGTGTGCGGACAACTAGTGAAGAAACTGACGATGTGTTTGCTCCGGAGAGGATATCTGAGTTCTGGCGTTCAGAAGGAGAAGCAGTCTGATGATTGGTGGTTGCATCTGTTTTCTGGGTCTCTGGAAAAGGCTTGCTGTTGGTCTGCAGATTTATTTTGACCTCCGGAGATGAGTTAGAATGCAACGGCACAAGGAGAACTGGTCTCTCTTGACCCAGAGGCTTCTTTGGCAGCTCATCTGACTTGGCTAAAAAAAAAAAGAGAAAACAGGCATGACATGCAGACAAAGAAAAGTACAGTGCCTGGCAAAAGTGTTCATACCCCTTGATAATCATATTTTGTCACGCTACAGTCACAAACCTCAGTGTACTTTTTATTTGCTAGACCAAAACAAAGTAGCTGTGGAGTGGAAGGAAAATTATATGTGGTCTTCAAAATGTTTAATATAAAAATCTACCAGGTGTGGTATGCATTTTTATTTAGCACAATTTATCCCGATACCTATGAAACAAAACATGGCTGTCCACCTAAGCTGAAAGGCCAGGCAAGCAAAACATTAAGCATAGAAGCAACCAAGAGGCTCATGGTAACTCTGGCGGAGCTGTAGAGATCCACAGCTGAGGTAGAAGAATCTGTTGTCAGGGCAATCCACAAAGCTGGCCTTTATATGGATAAATGGGAAGAAGAAAGCCGTTGATGAAAGAAAGTGAGAAGTAGTTCTGGTTGGACTTTGCCACAAAGTCCATGAAGGGAACACAGCAAAGATGCGGATTAAGATGCTCTGACCAAATGAGACTAAAGCAATCTTTTTGACAACATGCATAACACTATGTGAGAACACACCATCCCAACTGAGAAAACAAGATATTACTGGTGGCAGCAACATGCTGTGGAGAAGCTTTTGATCAGCAGGGACAGGGAAGAGGTCACAGTGGATGGGTAAATGGATATAAGGACTCGCAACTGCAGGGAAAGTGGCTCTACAAAAAAAGCTTAAATAAAAACTACTTTTTTTTTTTTTATCTAATTGTGACAACTATGGCATAACATGCACACTTCAAAAATTACTTACAGATATTTCTCATCAAATTATTTCCTTGATAAATAAATGCGCAGATGTAGCACTATCCCAGAATTTTACTCATGTTTATTTTAAGTTTGTGATATTTATGTAGAAATCTTTCGTCTTTTGTGTAACCTCACAAACTTTAAAGCAACACTGGTAATCAGAATTTATCAGACAAAGTGATGTATGAAGCTTGGTATTAAGAACACAAAGAAAAAGGAAACCCTGCTGCACCTGGAGGAGGTTGATCCAGCTTTTTACTGCGCAGCTCTGACATCGCTCCCTGTAAGTGTTCAACCACCACATCGTCTGGCAGTAGGAACGAATCAGCCAGCTGCTCCTGAAAAAACTCCCTCAGGTCCTCTAGCTGGAGCTTCATCAGGCGTTCTGATTAAACACAAAATGTTCACACACAAACAGCCAAATAAATCCATCTATTTAACACTGGTTTGTTCCAAATGTGGGCTCAACTAAAAGTAACAACTGTTGTTGATAATTCAAGCATCTCTTTAAAGGGAAGAAATCAACCAATATGCTGAGATGATGCTTATCTCTGCACCCAATGAAACGTCAGCTTTTGATTCTTCTCCACAGCAACAGGCCAGCTGTGTTATGTAAGCTAGCCAGTGAAGATGCAACCAACCAAGAGAAAGCTTGAGATGTAATCGACACGGTAACACTCTGTATTATTACTGCTGCATCTGGGCTTATCAGCATCTTGTATGATTTTGCCCAGCACAGCACGTGAATTCAACATACAGCAATGAGCTTCACACTCACTTTTGTGCAACTTGAGGATTGTATAAGCCATGGCGGATAGTATCTTATCTCCTTCCAACATGTAGATGTCCCATAAGCGCAGTGTGAGGGTGAAGGGGGTCTGTTACGGAAACAGCAGAGTCAGAAATATGGATTGAATAGTTAAAAACAACAGCAACAAGACGTTTAGACAGTTTGTGTTTGAAAAGCTGAAAAAACATCCAAATACATACTCTGTCGATAAAGCACTGGAGAAACCATTTGGTGGAGTAAATTCCTGTTGTCATCTGCTCCTTGTCCTGTGGGGACACAAATCAACATGGAACTAAGTCTCTGAGGGTAAATGTTACAACAGAACTTGTTATAAATCTCTGTTTTCAAATCAGCTGAAGTACAGGATGGAGCCACCAAGCTTAACTGTGGTGTCAAACGTGCGCTGAAACTCACCAGGTGTTTCTTCAGCTTAGGCAGCATTTTAGAGAGGATGAGCTCATGATGAGCCTGGAAACGATGCAGCTTGGGAAATCCAGGAATGAAAAGTCCTACAAGAAAGCAGAAAAAACCCACAAATCGTAAAAGGGATCGCCACGCTGACGGCAGAATTTACAGTAGTGTGAAAAGTATTTGCCTTTCTTTAGTATATTATTATTTTTTAACACTTAAATGTTTCAAATTGAATGCATTTTTATATCAGACAAAGAAAACCTGAGTAAAAACAAAATAAAAATTTCAAATGCTGCTTTTATTTACAGATGGAAAAAGGCTGCAAACTGAAGAAATCTGTATTGATGCAAACACAACACTGTAAATGCTGCTGCCATAGTCACATATAAGAGTTTTCATGGATCAAAGTAGTTCATAATCTAGTTGATTGTAAAAAAAACAAAACAAAAAAAAACAAATCATTGATCAGTTTCTTATTTTTGTTTATCTTCCCCTTATCCTCACCGTGCATGGAGTGCTTGGTGTCTGTAAGGAGCTGGGATAAAGCCCAGAAGGCATCTTCCTCGTTCAGGTACATGAGCAGAATTGCAGCGATTTGACTCATTCCCTGACAGTAGCTTACCTCCTGGGACGAAGACAGCAAAACAAAGTGTTTAAGGTAAACAGGGTGGACAAATAAGAGGAACTCTTCATAATTTAATGAAGCACATGCATAAAGGTCAAAATATTAGGGTTAGAGAGCATCTGAAAGTCTGATGTGGTCTTATAACAGACGGTCATAGCAACAAAGGTTCAAACTGTGATACTAAAGATTTTTCAAATATTTACAGTGCTACACATAAATCCTCAGTAATATTATGTCTTCTTGTTGAATCACCACCAAGCCAACATCAGAACGATTCACTGATTTGCATGAAACAAGCCTTTGGCAAACACAGATGCACAGAAATGCACTTGGTATTTGTCCATATAAAGGAGGATTTACTTTGCAGATACAAATAGAATCCCAAAATGGATCCTTTCAAGGCAAAACGGTAAATATAATTAGGGTTAAATAGAGGTTAAACTGCACATTCTCTACATTCTTCTCTACCAGCACATATGTGAAAAAGTCAAACATCCTCTTGTCTATTTTGCCTTTCCTTTTTCTCTCTTAGCTCTCCCACTGACCCAATTTCCTTTGAGCATTGTGTGAGAAGTGGGGAAAAGGGAAAAAGGAGCAATGCATGCCCACTTCCTCTGGCTCAAACATCTCTGCCACAGAGGAACTGATTTAAAAAAAAAAAAAACACTGTGATCAGACATTCAAAAAAGAACTGTGAATGGATGAGATAAAATGAGCATTTACAGAGGAAGACGTGTAGTTTATTAAAGCGAACTAATCCTGCACTGAGAAACAGAAGTCAAACCTTTAATTTAAGGGCATTTATTCAAAAACCATTAGGAAATAATTTACTAGAGGCTGATTTTGTATCTGGCCAAATGGGTTTCTGCGTTGTTCTGACCATATGTTTTTGACCATTATCCTATTAAGAAACCCAATTACAACACATTTACAGTTTCATAGTCCAACAGATTTTTATTTTTAATATCCTGGTATACCAATGAGTTTGTGTTTTTACTAGCATCACTTCCAACTGCTTGCAGACTGGGTTAAATGGGTATTAGGGAGACTAGATGACCCCAAGATGCCACTCTTTCCTGTAGTTCTCGAACACTGAGCTTTGAAGATTTATTGTCTTAGCTCACTTGCTATCCTGTTCACTATAAGATATAATTCATATCTCCCAGTCCACTCTACAGTACGCTGGACTGCGAAGCCTTCATGACATTCATTTTCTTATCTGTACCTGCCCACAAGGGTCACCAGCACTGTGCAACTAAGATTGTTGTGACCCTGCTGAATGTTGCGATCTGACTGCGTTCTTACTTCAGGTAAATTTCTTCTAAAGAGATAAAAAGGGGAAGTAATAATTGCGCCACAAGTAACTTAGTAAAAACTAACATGGGATTTGTTTTTCATACCAGATTTTTCTTTTTGTGATTATGCTACTGCTGCAAAAGACTCATTTATACACATCTTAAACAGATGTGACAGAAAATCAGTCAACATCTGTACCTGTATAACAGAATCCCAAGAGATTTAATACTAGACCAGAGATTGAAAACAAATATCCATATTGTGGCCCCAAATAGAACTGATCCCAGGTCAGGACTGAAAGAGTGAATGGTGACATTTCATATTACTGAAATCAATACAGTAAATGCCTTCAAAGATCAGGAGCTGAGAATAAAAGTCCAACGATGAGTGACTGAAAGTTAAACAGGAACATTTTACAATCATCAAACAGTCTTTCATGCAGTCATGGACATTAACTGAGAACTTCATAGCCCCCACAGGAGCTCACTGCATTGTTTTTGTCCCTGCAGTAAACTTGCTGGTTGCATGATATTATCCTGTTGCTGGCTAAGCAATCAGAGGCAAAACATCTTTATTTCCCTTGTGAGAGAAAAAGCTCCTAAAATTTGTGACTGCACAGTTATTAACAAATAAATATATTATAAACTGCTCAAAGAAATCAAAGGAACCCCTTTAAGTATAATATCAAGTCAGTTAAACTTCTGGGATACTGATCAGGTCAGTTAAGTAGTAGAAAGGGTTGGTAATCAATGTCAGCTGTTTTGGTATTAATGAATGTAACAGCAGGTGCACTTAAGGGGCAGCAATGAGACGACCCCAAAAAAAGGAATGGTTTTGCAGGTGGAGGCCACAGATATGTTTTTCCCTCCTCATTTTTTGACTGCTTTTTGGTAGTTTTGCTTTTGACCAGGGTCAGTGTCACTACCTGTAGCATGAGGTGATACCTGGACCCA
>JAHUTJ010025900.1:0-20306 GCA_036250325.1 Characodon lateralis | reverse complement strand
TCTTACCCTGCTAATTGAACCTTCACACTCTGCTCTTACTGGTGCAATGTGCAATCAATGAAGACTGGCTACCAGGCTGGTCCAGTTTAGCCATGAAACCTCCCACACTAAAATGACAGATGTTTCACTTTCATTGTCCAACCCCTGTATATTTACATAGAAGAAGGCTGGCATGTTTGATTCTGTTTTCCCTGCTCTTGCAGTGATGTTCCAAGTAAGCCCTCCTGACCTCCATCCTCTTCCTCCTCTGCAGGAGTTTGATCCAGAGGAGTTTTACCACCTGCTGGAAGCAGCTGAAGGCCATGCCAAAGAAGGTCAGGGCATCAAGTCCGACATCCCGCGATACATCATCAGCCAGCTGGGCCTCACCAGGGACCCTCTGGAGGGTAAAACCACCAGACCTTCCACCCGATGCTTTGGTTTGCTTTGAACTGGTGAATTATTTTTCTCAGTTTGTTGGATAACTGTGTCTGTTCCCAGAAATGACCCAGCTGAGCAGCTATGACAGCGGGAACCCAGAAACCCCCGAGACCGACGACTCTGTGGATGTGAGTGTTCAGTCAGAACGGGATTCATTGGTGGGTCAGGATAACATCCTGCAGTTCTGGTTCATCTCTCACTGATTCCTTTCAGAGCCAAAGTACCACCGTCCCTGCAGCTCCTCCACAGGCTAAAACCAAAACCCCTCGAGAGGAGGACTTTGACACCATCAAGCTCATCAGTAACGGGGCCTATGGGTACGGCAGCGTCATATCGGATCAGTCATCCAAGGATCTATTTCTGACTCTGGGTCTTCTGTCCTTCCTGTGCAGGGCTGTGTATCTGGTGCGTCACAAGGAAACCAGGCAAAGATTCGCCATGAAGAAGATCAATAAGCAGAACCTGATCCTGAGGAACCAGATCCAGCAGGCCTTCGTGGAGCGGGACATCCTGACCTTTGCTGAGAACCCGTTTGTTGTCTCCATGTTCTGTTCGTTTGAGACCAGGAGACACCTCTGCATGGTGATGGAGTACGTGGAGGGTAAGAATACCACAACCTGTTGTTCTGTCATGTAGGTGACCCGGTTTGTCGGAGTTAAAGCAGATTGATGACTGTTGGACACGTTTCTTCTTCTCCTTCTGTCAAGAGGTTTGTTTGTTTTTGCTCCTAAAGTGATTTAAAGTGTTACACTTTAGCATCGGCCACATCGTTCCTACGCAGGTTGTTCTTCAGCTAAGAGTGTGATGATGGTTCTGACCCGGTGAATTATTCAGAACCTTTCATGGCCACAGCTTCTTCTCCACATAGCTTCTACATCCGGTCTTAGATGTTTCTCTCTCCTTCCAGCCAGTGTGTCTCCCACCGCTGTTGGACCTACAGAGTTCTGACCAATCAGAGTGCAGAGATTTTAACTCTGGATGGTTCTGTAGAAACTGGACCTCAAGGTTCTGTTTAACCCCTCAGATCTCCTACAGTAAACACTGTAGATGCACCTTCAGAAGGTTCTGTTGCTCACAGTTCAGAACTTACTTTAATGTGACTCACAGTTTTAGACAGAGGCTGTTTGTTTGAGGCTCCGCCTCCTTTCCTAGATGGAGGCGGTAATCACCGTAGCAACCAGTGACTCAGCAGATCACAGCTGTTCTGTTCTGCAGTAGTTCTAACAGAGTTTTGGACCTCTTGTCCTCTGTGCCGTCCAGGTGGAGACTGCGCCACGCTGCTGAAGAACATCGGAGCTCTGCCCGTCGACATGGCTCGGATGTACTTCGCCGAGACCGTCCTCGCCTTGGAGTATCTTCACAACTACGGCATCGTGCACCGAGACCTCAAACCTGACAAGTACAACTAGAATTCCCACAACATTCCTGGTCCAGATGAGATCACGCAGCTCTCAGTGAAACTTTTACCTCTGTCTCTCCTGCTCAGTCTTCTCATCACGTCACTGGGACACATCAAGCTGACGGACTTTGGGCTCTCTAAGATCGGCCTGATGAGTTTGACCACCAACCTGTATGAAGGCCACATAGAGAAGGACACCAGAGAGTTTCTGGACAAGCAGGTATCTCCTCACACTGTTTGACAAATATTTGTGATTTTTCCAGTTTTTCATGACTCTTGCCTCTGGATCAGTGGGATTGTTAAGATTTTCCACATTTTGCTCCGACCCGTCTACAGGTGTGCGGCACGCCAGAGTACATCGCCCCGGAGGTGATCCTGCGTCAGGGCTACGGCAAGCCGGTGGACTGGTGGGCGATGGGGGTCATCCTGTATGAGTTCCTGGTGGGCTGCGCTCCGTTCTTCGGAGACACCCCTGAGGAGCTGTTTGGTCAGGTCATCAGTGGTGAGTTTCATCAGCAGCTGGATGTTTCGGACTGAACGATGCTGCTATGGTTCTGTGAGCAGCTTTGTCCCACAGAACGCAGCAGCGACTTCGCCATACCTGCAGAGAGGTTCCCATCAGTCTCTGGTTGAATTCAGACCCTCGGGCCTCTGAATGCTGAGCTCTGCGCGTAATCAGAGGCAACCAGGATGTTTCAGCTGCACAGTCACATTGAAGCTCATTATTATTTTAATGGTCCTTTAAGGTCAGTACATTCTGGTAGCACATCGGTCCGTTTGAGACTGGGTCGGTACTGAGGGCAGCTGGGATCCACAGACCGTCCACGTTGTCTCCTAAGGCTCATCCATGCACTTCCAGATGTTGTGTCAGGAAGTCCTAGGTCTGCCATTAGGCCTCTTTTCTGATGGAGAATCATGAATCATCTGAGCTGACTTCTGAGCTCCTGCAGATGATGCAGCTCCTCATCTTTTCTTGAGGACCAACCCTGACCACTCTGCAGAGGAAGCTCATTTCTGCTGCTTGTGTTCACAATCTCATTCATCCATATCTCATGACCTTAGGTGACCAGGCTGCTAACTTCAAACCTTCCTCATGAACAAGACCGGAGATACCTAAACAACCTGAGGCTGGCTGTTCACCTAATCCGTCTGGAGAACATGGTCTTAGATGCGGAGGTGCTGATCTTCCTCCTGGCTGCCTAACGCTCAGCAGCAAACTGCTCCAGCTCCAGCTGGAAGTTCCTGCTCCATCAGGCCAGCAGAGGAAACTTGGTGACCCTCGCTCCAGCTTGGACCAACTGATCCTGTCCACGAAGGGTTCGAAGAATCTGTGACATTGGAGAACTCTGGAGGAGTCCATTTGCTCCCAGAACGAGTCAAACCCAGCTGTCTCTCTGGCCATGCAGAGGTCATATAAGCCTTGGTTGGAGGTTGAAACTCCACGCCCCTGAAGGACAGGAAGTAGAAGTTTCAACCAGCATTAAAAATGTGGTTAAACAGTGAAAATCAGTGTGTTCCAGCTGCTGTTCATGTTGAAATGTTCCGATCGGGTCGTTTTTCTGCTCTAGAGACGCTCAGGGATGACTTATGTGACGAGCTACCACCTGCTGAAGCTTCTGGGTGTTGTAGTTTTCCTCTGACTTTGTTCCTGTTTGCTGTCCTCTCCTCACAGACGAGATCGTGTGGCCAGAGGGTGACGAGGCGCTGCCTGAGGACGCTCAGGACCTCATCTCAAGGCTGCTCCGACAGAATCCTCTGGAGAGACTTGGGACAGGTACCAAAACCCGTCCAGCCTCGGTGGAAGTATTCCCAAAGTTGCAAAGAGTAGTTTGGCGCTAAGTTCAGTTTTCCCTAAAAAATCCACCAAAATGTAAAGCTTTGGTGAAAATGGGGCTCTATTGAAATAAATTCCAACCTTGCATGAGATTTATTTACTTTATTTAGCAGAAACTTTCATATAATTCATCCCTTAGTGCGGTCAGAACTGAATCCTGACCACTGGATCCCTAAAACTGGATTTAGCTCAGTTTGCAGGTCTGTTAACAGGCAAACTCTGCATCGGTGAGATGAAACTCAAGGGAAACGTCTGAGTCTGAATATAATCTGGAAAACCTTCCAGCCTGTTTGTTTTATGGTTGAACTTTTTCCTTTATTCTGTTGATCTTCGTCTGTTTCTGCTTGTTGGGCAGCAGAACCTTCTACAAATAAGGTTGGAAAAGGTGCAGCTTGATGGGAAAACTAAAATAAGGTTGTGATGTTTAACGAACAGGAAGCGAAGATGTTCAGAGGACTTCCGGTCCACTCTGGACTTTCTGTCTGCACAGGTTCTGGTTTCTGGGTTGCTGTTTGACCTTTTTTCAGATTCAGGCCCAATCCGAAAGTCTCATCTCTTCTTCTTCCTGTTTCTCCTGGTCAGGAGGAGCCTTTGAGGTGAAGCAGCACCCGTTCTTCACGGACCTGGACTGGAACGGGCTGCTGAGACAGAAAGCCGAGTTCATCCCTCAGCTTGAGTCCGAGGACGACACCAGTTACTTTGACAGTACGTTCCCCGAGTTCCTCCCAGCTGCTTGTGTGCGAAGCTCAGAAACTGGAGCTTTCTGTGTGTGTTTATCCGTCAGCTCGTTTGGACCGGTACCACCACGTGGATTCAGAGGAAGAAGATGACACCAACGATGATGAACATGTAGAGCTACGACAGTTCTCCTCCTGCTCGCCTCGCTTTAGCAAGGTACAAACTGACCCAATCCCATCAGCAGCTCCACCTTGACTCGGGGCCTGAGGTTATCAAAGAAAAATCCCAAACCTGAGTCTGTAGTGTTGGGTCAGGAATGGTTGGGAATGTCTGTGTTTCTGCAGGTGTACAGCAGCATGGAGCGCCTGTCTCTCCACGAGGAGAAGAGGACTCCTCCTCCCACCAAGCGCAGCCTCAGTGAGGAAGGAGGAGATCGCATCGACAGCCTGAGCGGACTCAAATCTCGGGATCGATCTTGGCTGGTCGGATCTCCAGAGATGTGAGTTGGTTCCTGAAGTCTTTGCCAGATATTGATGATGGACATATATAGTGTGTGTGAAGTGTAGAAAACGTGTTTGATGTTTCCTGTCCTTCCGGTCTCCAGTCTGCGGAAGCGTCTGTCCGTCTCGGAGTCCTCCCACACGGAGAGTGACTCCAGCCCTCCTCTGACGGTCAGGAGACGCTGCTGCTCAGCCATCATCGAGATGCCGCGCTTCGCTATCTCCGCTGAGGAGGATGGAGCTCAAGGTAACGGCAGGACACATGTTGCACAGACTCAAACTGTCCTTTGGTCCTCCAGGAATCTCTGATCAGGAATATGAAAACCCTCCAGTCTGCTGGAGAACAGGTAAAATATAACCAAGCGTCAGGTTTTCTCCGTTCATCAGGCTGTAAGTGTGCTCAGGCTGACATCTGCAAGCTCTGGAAACATCTCAGCTGAAACTAAAGCAGCTGGGGGTACCTTATCCTGGCTGACTCTGAGGATGCTCCTTGTTTTTCCAGAAAACTAAACCTTAACGTGGTTGAAGGTTTATTAGTTTTAGTTCATCAATGTTTAAATGGTCAGAACTCAGAACCAGGAGTAACATTTATCGAATGTCTGCATTAAAACAAGGTCAGAAACTCTTCTAGGCTGCAGCTGAACTTCCTGACGGGAATAATCTGCTGCTCTGTCTGGTTGATCCATCAGGGGGCGCCGGGAGCAGAAAGAGTCCCGGCCTGCTGGGTCCAAACGCAGTGAGGGGCCCGCGCTCCGAGGAGCTCCCGCTCACCATCCCAGAGCTCCCAGTGGAGCGGGAGCTGAAGCTGGACGAGTCTCCCACCACACCGAGCTCCACCTGCAGCCAGCTGAGCAAGTCAACACTTACACGTCAGTACACACACACACACACACACACACACACACATAAAACCCTGCTATGTGCTGCTCCACCTGAACAAGACGAGCTGCTTTCCCAAAGAGTTACCAAGAGTTGGTCCACCGTTACGGCTTTGAGCAGAACGGTGCAGTTAGACCATCACCGTGTAGAAGATTTAACCATTAATCATATATTGCCAACCAGATTTAAAGATAAGGTTGAATGTTGACTGAAAGATGAACATTTTCAGCGGGCAGCTCCGGGGACGTCAGTGAACGAGCGAACGGCGGCGCAGCGACCAAACCGGCTGCAAACGGCGACTCTCCGTCCACTCCAAAGGCCATCAGCGACCTGGCGGCTCGCAGGGCTCGCCATCGCCTCCTGTCCGGAGAGGCAGACAAACAGGCGACGAGCCCCAGCCCCCGGCCGTTCACCAAGGTCATCAAGTCGGCCTCGGCCAACACGCTGTCGCTGGTGATCCCTGGAGGTTGGTGTGATTCCTATCTCCAGGAACAGAACCGAACTAACCTCTGTAGGAGATTCTGCAGACTCATTCTGTCTGTTTGTAGATCATCATGGAGCGTCCCCATTGGCCAGCCCGATGTCTCCTCACTCACTGTCGTCCAATCCGTCGTCCCGGGACTCCTCTCCGAGCCGCGACCTGTCTCCGGCCGTGACCAACATCAAACCCGCCATCATCATCCACCGAGCAGGAAAGAAGTACGGTTTCACCCTGAGGGCCATCCGGGTCTACATGGGAGACACGGACATCTACACCGTACATCACATGGTCTGGGTGAGTGTTTGACTGAAGGCAGGTGTTGCTTTCCCTGCACTTACGGCCACCTGTACAGGTTGCATTCCCAGAACTTCATGGTTACATTTCTAGAATAGTTTCTTTTTAAACTTTATGGTCACTTTTCCGGAACTTTAAAGATACATTGCTGGAACGTCCAGGTTATTTTTTAAGATAAATCGGTTTCTTTTCCCAGGCTTACAGGTTGCTTTCCTGAACCCTAAAGGCTGTGCTACTGTCGCTTTTCTAGAAAGAAGTTCTTTTCCTTAACCTTGTAGATCATTTTTCCATAAGCTCCAGGTTAGTTTGAAGGAGCTCACACGTTACTTTTCTTAGGTCTACAGGGTACTTTTAGGGTCTGACTGGTAGCCCTGCTACTGAATGGATTCTCTATGAAGGTTAATGAGAAATGCCCCGGAGGTTCTGGTGATGTACCCGTTTGGAAATGGGGAGGGTACTGTGTAAATCCAAGGGAAGTAATCAAGTTTGGAGGAAGGTCTGAGATTTGTGGAGCTACCAGTTCCCCACCATCCCAGGTTAGTAGAACATCTTGTAAAACTGAAAGCAGGAATAGATGTATCACCATACCTGGTCTGATTCCAAGTGTCAGACTGCAGGTATTAATGAGGAACCTCGCTGTCACCGGGTCGCTGTCACCGGGTCGCTGTCAGTTGACAGAAGGTGGCAGTAAACAACAACCCTAACAGGCTTCTGTCATCCTTCTGTCTCCCTGTTATGCTCCCTCTGATCTTCCATCTCTCCATTCACCCTCAGCATGTGGAGGAGGGGGGTCCGGCACACGAGGCGGGGCTCAGGGAGGGCGACCTGATCACCCATGTGAACGGCGAGCCGGTCCACGGTCTGGTTCACACTGAGGTGGTGGAGCTCATTCTGAAGGTAAAAACGTAAGCATAGAGCAGCAAGCTGGAAACAGTTCATTAGACATTTATATTGCTGTTTGTGGTCTCTCAGAGCGGAGCCAAAGTGTCCATCTCCGCCACCCCGTTTGAAAACACGTCCATCAAAGTCGGCCCGGCCCGCAAGACGAGCCACAAGTCCAAGATGGCGAGACGCATGAAGAAAACGAAGAACAAGGAGGGACAGGACAGGTAGGACTCACTCTAGAGGCAGGGACATCATTTGTGCAGATTAAAGGAAAAACCGCCACCTCGATCCTCGTTACTGAAGAAGCTGCTTTCCTCTGGAGGATTAGAGTGAAGGTTTCTTATCATCTCCATCAGCTGCTCAGCTACAGATCCAAACTGATATGTACCGTTGAATTAGACTCATACCGATCCACTCTGAGGAGGTGAAAGAAAGGTTTTTATCCCACTTTTCTTTCAAACTTTGCCTCGGTTTATTGAAGTTCCTGCTCAGCTCTCTGAAGGTCCCACCACAGCATTTCGGTCAGGTTGGACTTTGACTGGGCCGTGGCAGAACCTTAATTAATTTTTATTTCAGCCCGTTTGGGCCAAAGTTCAGCTGTCAGACAGATGGTTAGTTCCATGCAAGTACCCAGGTCCAGTTGCTGTAAAACAAGCCTAATTGATCAGGTACCCGCCACAGTGGCATGGTGACCAGACATGTTTGGAGAAAGCATCTCTGCTTCTTCTTTCATCTGTCAAATAGAGGAGCAACAACAGTTTCTTCTCTAAGGTCAAAGCTGATATATCGATATTGCCACAGAACAACAACCTTTCCAATTTATTGCCATGACTTTCCATAATGCCTAGAAACCAGCACCAGGGTACAACTATGTCAGAATATTTCTGTATAAACCAAAACTAAAGTGTGCCAAGAACTGGACGGTGAGGAACACCCGTATTAATTTGATGAATATCGAAACCACACGGATTCCAAACAACTGTCTCTCCTCCAGCAGCAAGAAGAAGACGTCTCTGTTTAGGAAGATCACCAAGCAGGCGTCGCTCCTCCACACCAGCCGCAGTCTGTCCTCCTTGAACCGCTCGCTGTCGTCGGGGGAGAGCGGCCCCGGCTCACCAACTCATAACCTGTCGCCACGGAGCCCCACGCAGGGCTACAAGTCCACACCAGACTCCGCCCCCTCAGGTGAGAGACTCACACCTTTTCTAAAAATAATGATAATTAGCAGCATGAGTAAAATCTAGAAACTGCAACTGTTTTAAATAAATATTGTACTTACAGTTAACCCCATGTTTTCTAAAGATGGAACAAACTAGTGTGGAGCACCAGATGTAAACTGTCTGGTTTAATAAAAAAAGTACCTGGAGGAAACACATACTCTAATCTTTTTTTCCCTCTCAGTTGGAGGAAACTCGTCCCAGAGCAGCTCCCCCAGCTCCAGCGTTCCCAACTCCCCAGCGAGCTCCGGACACATCCGACCCAGCTCCCTGCACGGCCTCGCCCCGAAGCTCCAGCGCCAGTACCGCTCCCCCCGTCGCAAGTCTGCGGGTAACATTCCCCTCTCCCCTCTGGCCCGGACGCCTTCCCCCACCCCCCAAGGCAGCTCCCCTCAGCGCTCCCCGTCTCCGCTCCCCAACCACACCGTGGGTCAGTCCTTCCCCGTGAAGCTGCACTCCTCCCCTCCACTGGTCAGGCAGATCTCCAGGCCCAAGAGCGCCGAGCCGCCGCGCTCACCGCTCCTCAAGAGGGTCCAGTCAGCTGAGAAACTCGCCTCCTCACTCTCCAGCTCCCCTTCATCTCCTGCCGCAGTGGGAGCAACGGTGGGAAGCCGAAAACACAGTCTGGACATCTCCCATTCGGAGTTTAAGAAGGAGATTCTGCAAAGGGAGCCGAGCTTACAGAGCCTTCAGGTAAAAGATCACACAGGTTTAAATCATTTGGCTTTAATCCTTTAATTTGTGTTGGTCTGTCACATAATATCCTAATAAAATACATTGAGGTTAATGGTTCTAATGTGAATAAAAAGGTGAAGCAGCGTAAGTACTGAACATTATTCATGCCTACCTGCACAGCTGGGCAGGAAGTCCAACCTTATCTATGCACATTTTGTTAAAAGCCTGCCTGATTTTTCTCCCTGACCCTCAGGAGTCGGCCAGCGAGGGGCTGCTGTCATCAGCTGGGCGTGGCGTGGAGAAGGGCAGCCTGCACAAGCATGCCTCCTCCTCCAGGAAACTAGGCCGTCAGGAAGGGGATGGTGCCCTCAGCTCGGTGACCGGATCACTCGGTCTAAGCCCCGGGAAAAGCAAGCTGAAAGACAAACTATCTGCCATCCGGCAAGACCGAGCCGAGCGGCGGGAGTCACTGCAGAAACAAGACGCCATCCACGAGGTGGACTCCTCAGAAGACGAGACGGACGAAGGCTCAGAAGACAGCCAGGACGGACGCAGGGTGGCCACCTTCACCCCACCCCCCCTGCTGAGGCCCACCTCGGTGAGGACAGGCCCTGGTGGCACACTGCCGTCCCTTTGCCTCTCCCCCTGCACCCCCCACGCCACCTTCTGCCACACAGGGCCGCCTCAGGTTGGCAGGGTGACCCCCTCCATCACAGACCAGAAGCCAACTCAGAGTGGCACCTCTGGAGCCGGAAAAGATGGAAGTTCGGTCTCATCTGCAGTAGGGGCAGACGAACTGGAGAGGAATGTTCCAGAACTGAGCGGATCCTCTAAACCCACCCAGGTTCCCCTCCCCTTCTCCACCCCCGGCAGCGCGTTCATCTCGGTCAGCAAGCCAACCCCCCGACAAGACCCCCAGATTTCATCCAATCAGAGTCAGCCGAGACCCATAGCGCCCCCTGCTGTTAGCTCTTTAAGTTCCCCCGATTGTAGAACCACAGAGACCCGGGAGCCCCCCCGCGCCTCCTGCTCCTCCCCCGGCGTTCCTAAAGAGAAAAAGGAGGCAGATAACAGGAGGCTTTGTGCAGCTGCAGCCACTGCTGGTCCAAGCTCCTCCTCTTCATCAGTCTCCACGCCAACCTCAGGCCACCCGGCCCCGCCCACTGAGAGTGGCATGGACAGGGTCGTGTCTCAGCTTGCTACAGTAGCGAAGAGCGTCCTGGCTCCCGTCAAGCTCGTCACGTCTTCGGACAAAACCACAAAGGACCAGAAACCTGTGGCCGCCTCCCAGTCCTCACACCCGTCCCCCAGCAAACCCAAGATGGACCGCACAGCTTCCTTGACCAAATCCTGTACCCAGAGAGACTCTGCAGTGCCACAATCCTGCAGGGACCCATCAGAACGACCCACATCATTGGCCGCCACTTCTACCCCAGAATCAAACTCTACCACATCCACTGTGACTTCTGAGCCACAGGTCCGAAGGTCAGATCCCCCCACAACAACTCCCAGCACCACACCGGCCTCCTCTCAGCACGGCAAAGCCTCCAGCAGGAAGACGTAGTTGCAGAACCCGAGCTGCACCTCCAGAATAACACTGACCCGGTACTTTAGTCAGACTGATGAGGTTTGGAAGTCGAGCTCCGTTCTGACTGTTTTTATGTTCATGTGAGTTACATCAGTGTTGCGACTTCCCTTCTAGCCAAGGCGATACGTAAGGGGCTGCAAATCTAAACAGCTGGCTGGTTCTGAAAACACTGATAGACGTTTCTGCACTGATCCGTTAATGACGTCTGCCTCTTCCAGAATCATCCGGTCACGACCTGGGAACGTTTTCACGCCAGCATGAAGTTTAAATGGATCTGCGTTATGATGAGAACCACCACACCTAACCTGACTCTGCAGTGCTTCTGTTTGCTGACTGCAGGCTAAACTCTGGACCAGACCGTTTCGGGTCAAACGTTAGATTGTTAGTGATGAGGTCAATCAGAACTTATTTAGATTATAAACGTCAGAAAACGATGATGATCGTGTAGCTGCTGAACATTTAACAGTTTATGTATCTGAAGCTGTGAACTCGGATCCGCTTCATTGCATGTAGGGAGAACAAATGTTCAAACTCCCAACAAACAAGTGTGATTATCGCCCTCTGTAGGCCAAAAATTCCTCTTTAAATTCTGAACAGACAGAACTGGGTCCAGATCAGCCCCCACCTGCCTCTCCCACTTGTGTTTCATGTCCATAAGCAAGCCTTTTTGTTTATTATATTCTAAAAACTGTATTAAATTTTGTTTACATTTATTGTAGTTTAGTTCTGATCGCCCGTTGGGTCATTTGACCCTGAGTGACCT
Source organism: Characodon lateralis (assembly GCA_036250325.1). Classification (NCBI taxonomy): domain Eukaryota; kingdom Metazoa; phylum Chordata; class Actinopteri; order Cyprinodontiformes; family Goodeidae; genus Characodon; species Characodon lateralis. The sequence goes on along the minus strand of JAHUTJ010025900.1, from coordinate 8,693 downwards.
CCTGCTGGTTAATCTTGCCAAAGAACCTTTCCTTACAGAAGACTCAGAGTAAAATAAGGACAACTGACTCTAAGTCCTGAAGATTATCTCTAAAGGCATGAAATGTTTCAAGGAAACATGGCGTCGTTGCATCATCTTCACTGAAAAAATATTTAGTACAGCCTCTAAAATAGACGTCTGTACCAAATTAATTCAGCTAACGACCACCAGGGGGCAGCTCTCGTGGCTGCACCAGTAAGTAGGGAGGACTCTCTAACCACTGACTGGTGTGCTGACCTGCTGGCTTGTTTGTATTTAAAGGAGCATTTATCGATCATGTGATTTTATGTTTACTTCTGGTAGTTCTTCACCCAACTGTCCTCGTTAAAAGAGGAAATGTCCCTTTAAATCAGAGTAACATGAGAATAAAGACCAGAATAAATCTTCAGCTGAAGCTACGTTGCCTTTAACAGGCAGCTGCTGGACCTGCAGCTCGTTGTCATAGCGCCACCTTGTTGCCACTGGCTCACGTAGCTTTTAATGCAGACATCTTCTACTAAGTCTCCTGCAGCCTACTTAGTCAGAACTCAGAAGTCCAGTCTGTTAGCTTGACTGCACCCAGAGCGTCAGAACCTCAGATCGGATCTTCGAACCGCCGTCTGTTTAATTTTCAGCCCCGTCCAGTTTCACTTGGACCAACTTGCTGTGTTTTGCCTCTAATCCTGTGAAGTTACCACGCTTTACTTTGTGTGTGTGTGTGTGTGTGTGTGTGTGTGTGTGTGTGTGTGTGTGTGTGTGTGTGTGTGTGTGGGGACGTCAGTGCATGGTTGTATCTCTGTATACGAGTATTTAAAGTTGTGTTGTATACCCTCTGTGTGTGTTTTAGGGTTAACGCTGTTCGGGAATTTCTTTAAAGAGTTTTTCGGATTCGTTCAAACAAATCTCCGATAAGTCAGATTCTGTTTGGACCTGACGGCTCTGATCTGTTGTTTAATTTAGCTGGTTTGGTTTCCTCATGTTTTGATCCAGAGAGCAGGACTGAGATAAGTCCAGCTCTGACTGTCCTATATTTACGTGTTCTTCATCTCTCCCAGTGGGTTTATTGGGTCCCGCTAACCATTACAGCACCAACCCCCCCCCCGGGTCGGCTTTTTTCCCAACGTGTTCCTGACCCCTGATCAGGCTGTTCACGGCGCTGCTTCTGCCTGAACTCGGACCCTTGGCGGGTTGTAAACGACTTTCACGATGATCTGCCACGTTCTGTTGGTGTGTGAAGGTTGTTTCTGCTCAGAGACAGAAACAAGCCAAGGTGGGACGAACCGACCTGGAGCAGAGATCCGGTTTCTGAAAGTTAGTTCATCAGCAGGCAGGACCTTCCTACCCTAAAACTCTTTCTTACTTCATTTGCTGCATAATTAGGATTTAGTTTTTGCAGCATGAACTGCAGAGAGAACTCTCCATCGTATCCTCCGGATCCTGGATTCATAATTACATATGACGGTAAAAACTGTTTCATCAAAATGAATCTGAATCATTCGCCTGCAGATCCAGATTGACCCTTGAGCAAACAGGCCTGATGTTGGGGGTTCCCCAAAGAGGAACCATCACATTTCATTATTCACAGCAAAGTCTGGCTGGAGAGACTTCCTGAACAAAGTTTAAACATCTCCAAACTCATTCAGGAAGTCGCATCAGTCGAAGAGAAATGAAACCGGTTTGTGTTTCTCGTTTCGTCCTGCTCTCGCCGTTTCTGTCACTGAGGAGCTTCCCCTCACCTCCGACTCTGAGCATCAGGAAGGGGAGGAAGATGATGAAGAGCTGGGAGGTGAAGCCCAAACAAACATTTAAACAAAAAAGACTTTTACTGATTCCTGAAGCTGAGGAAGAGGAGAGAAGAGCGTTGCTAGAGTAAAACCAGTGCAATATGTTTTATTTGATCATGTGGTAAAAAGCATGTTGTTGTCAACTTACCTTACAACAATAATAAAGTTTTTTTATCAACATCTTCTTCCTGATGGAAACTTTCTGACTTCATGTCAAACTTTACAGCGATTCTACAGTTCAGCCAAAATTCTTCACATTTAAACGATTTTCAACCAAGAAGTTTGTTTCTGATAAGATAGTCGGGCGTCTCCCAGGAAACGATAACTTACCTGAGAGGAGGATCAGTTTAAAAAGGTCAGATTTAGTTAAAAATGGCGTGTTGAAAATGATTCACACCTTTCTCAATAATCAGTAGAAAAGTTTTCTTGGCGTCAGCTCCTGCTTGTTATTGCTGAGAGATTTTCCACTATTTTCCCCTTTCTAGATTTTTCCAGACATGGTAGCAGCGGAGCTCTGCAGGCCAGATGCCTGCTGGGTTTATGCAAACCACCATTTTCACATCTAATCTGATGCATCTTCAACTAAGACGGGATGAAGTTGTTGTTTTGGGATTCATTGATTCATATCTCAGACCTGAAAGCTAAAAATTATAGCCATAACTTTAGTGTTTGAAGCGTTGTGGTGTGTATGAGAAGAGATGCTGAGCTCTGAAAGCACTGAGCTTTTCCCGGATTCTCCATCCTAAAGTGCAGCAGGAACACAATCCCACATCCGAATGTTCCTCACAGAAATGACTTGATGAAGACCTTCGTCTGTCTCATTCCCAGAAGAAAAGCTGCAGCTCTCTCCGCGCTTTGATGGCATGTTAAATTTGCTCCATCTCCTGCTTCATGCCGGTGGTTTGATTCCCAGCCATTAGCTCTCATCATGTCCTGCTGCACTTCCAGAGTGACTGAGAGGAGGAAAAGTGGCGGTAAATTACCAGTAAAGCTGTATTATCACCAAAGTGGCCTCATCCAAGGCAGTTAAGCTGTGGGTTGCAGCATCCAGCGTCCTGATGGGGCTTCAAATCAGCTGCTGGAGGAGCATCCCCGACTCCCTCTGGCTCTGCAGCAGATTCAAGTGTCTTCAGGGACATCTTCAGCTGTGCATTTACCGAAGGTAATCCGCAGCGCTGCGAGGCGGAACCACTTCAGGGTAAAACTGGAGCTCCATTAGTTTCCTTGAACAGTCGTGTGGCCTGAGAGCCGCTATAGAAGCTCTCATCACTGGACTGAAGGGGTCAGGGGTCACTCCGCCTGGTTTCAACTCCTGCATTCTGGGATAATTGGGTGCCCCTCCCTCTTCCATCCATCCTGGTGTCTGCTGGGAGCCGTCAGAGCTGTGGGCTCCTCTCCATCCTCACAGGAGGTCCTGAGGGGATGGAGGACCAGGCTGGCGGTGAGGAGCTCTGACAGCCGTGGTCCGAAGCGCTGACAGCCAGGCGGCGCCGAGTGATGAATGGCCCGCTGCGCCTTGCTCTGACACGGCGCTCTACATGAGTGGGCAAAGTCATTCCAGGAATGCCGAGAGGTGGAGGAAACCAGAACCAGATTTATTACCTCTGTTCGGGTCGGCGTCATGACGTCAGTCACAGAGAAAACATCCAGGTCTGAATGACCGCTGTGGAGCATCAGGTGAGGGAGCTTCTCCAACCTGAACCGAGACCAGGTCAGAACCAAGGCTTGAAGGGAGACGAGACCAGGGCCAGGAGCAAACCATTTCCTTCATAATATTGTAAACGTTGCTGCAAATGAGACAACTCATCAGCAGGTTAACCTAGAACTGGTTTTACAGTTTGCTGCTCAGCCACCTTTAGCTGAACCCAGTAAATCTGGTTGTCTTGTTTATGATTGTTTAGGAAAATAGATCAGACCTTTGACCTCCTGGGTTTGTTAAAAACAATAAAATGCAATAATAATCGGCTAATAATGGATCAGCATCCAGAATTTAGACCCGCCGGTTTCATCTCAGTCGACCTCTGCTGCTGTCAGTGGAGCAAAATAAAACTGGATCTCCTGTTTTCCTTGTGGTCTGTCTAGAACCAGGCCCATACATCTACATGAAGGCCACCTTCTCTCTGTAAATGGGGCACAGGCAGCAGATGGATGGAGAGCAGCTGAGATCCATCATTGTTCACCTCATTCAGTAAATACCAGTTTTCTTGATTGTACGAACAACTGCTGCCTGTTCGGTCTGCAGAGGCGCTGATAAACGAGGCAGCTGGACCTTTCCTCAGGACGAAGCTAAATGAAACGATGTCAGCAAACCTGAAGGATGAAGATGGAAACCTGGAGATAACGGGCGGAGCAGAGAGATTAGACACCGGCGCTTCAGATATTCCTGAAAATTTCTGAGCAGGATTGAATTAGGCCAAATACCTGCAGCTGAGAGATGAATGAAATCACCTTGATCAACATATGAGGGAAAATGTGACCTAGATCAGGATTTATGTGGAAATCATTCCAGGTTCTCTGCCCACACTGTGCTGTTCCAATGGGAACAGTGGGATGGTTTCCTGAAGAAGGAAATTTGTTAAAAGGTCAAAAAAGCCACAACCGGTTTCAAATTCACAGAACTATTTGTATAAATTAAACCAGATCTGCCACCAATTAAATGAGGCGTTATGCAGCATTTAGGGGAAACTTTATTATATAATTTATAGAGATTTATCCAAACTACAGCCTGAGAAAGGGAGCTTCAGATTCTCAAAGATGAGTGCTGATTGCAACATGCAGATGGCAGGAAATAAAAGTTCACTGGGGGGTGAGAACTTTCTATCCTGAAGCAGCACAAGCTGCATCTTCTGGACTCGGTTGAGTTTGAGATGGATTTTATCGGCAGTAATGGTGCCATGCTCTGCTGTCAAGGACCTGACCTCTTCCTTACAGATAAAGTGAGAAGCTCAGTCATCTGGGTGCAGCTCAGAGCCGAGACCACTGCTCCTCCACACCGAAAGGAGTGGAAGGAGACCCCAGAACTGACTGGAGGAACTACATATCCCTTCTAGTCCGACAACACCTTGGGATCCCCTAGGAGGAGCTGGGGAGTCTTATCTAGAAAAAGGGATTTCAAGGTTTTGCTCCACAACTAGACCTCAGGTATCCAAAAGATGGATGGATCAGTGGTACGCATCCAAGTTTCCATAATTTCCCTCTGTGTTCTATAATGAGCCGAGTGATTAAACCAGTCTCCTGATTGGCTTAAGCTTGGCAGAGAGAGATTGCCTCCCATTACTCCCAGTGATCTAATTGGTCTCTTCTAGCAGCAGGTGCCAGGCACTTAATGAGGCCTGTTGCAGCTGATGGATGGTGCTGTGACGTCCGTCCTGTTGTCCCCGAGACGTCGACGCCGAGGAGGCTAATGGTGCATGAAATAGCTGCTGCTGTGAGGACCGGAGATGGACCGTCCAGACTGATTTATCTGTTTTTGAACAGAAAAGACATGAAGAATATGATGTTTTTACATCTTCATGCTGGGACTCATCAGCCTAGAGTCTGACAGAACGACATGCTTAAAGCATGACGCTGCTGCATCTGAGTTACTGCATTATTACCTGCACCCATTGTGTCCAATTAAAAGCTCTCTGACAATAGATTCTCATGCGTTACTTTAATGAAAATAGGAAATAAAACCGCTGAATGCTTCGCCCAACAAATATATTCATTATTGTTACTTGAATTTTTCTAATCTTGAGTTTCTTCACAGTTAGAGGCCAACACAATTTTACAACAAAATCGCATCATTGTGACTTAGAAATGTTTTATTATTAATCATCATCATGAAACATGAATCGCCAGAAGTTGCTAAAACACAACATGACACAATTAAATTTGCCAAAATATAAAGCAAAATTCCCACTATTTTATATTTCTCTAGCTAATCAAAGCATTTGACATGATGCATTAATGGTTGAATAATCGCTGTTTTTATTAGGAACCGCTTATTAAAGAGGTGTACCACAAGGTGGAGTTTCTGGCCCATGTCTCTTGTAGTTCATACATTTCTCATAGTACCGCTTTGGTGTAGGTACTCTGATGTACGCAGATGAAGTGACTCTGCACAACTGTAACAATTTTTAGTTCTGTAAATAAAACCATATCTGACCTTGAATTCAATGGGAGTAGCTGTAGATACTCTATTCATCATCTAAAATCAAGTGAACGGCACACGATGCTTCTTTTCTTACAGAGAAAAAAACATTTAGTTGTGTTTTAAAATGTGTTGCTTGGTGTTCCTACATCGGCTCTGCATGTTACATTTATCATCCATTAATGGTACAATTCTCATCAGTCTGAAGCCGTTCACTGAGACCAGCGAGACTACAGAAAACCTAAAAATACCACGTTTGAATTGAGCTTCTAAATATTTGCCAGTTGATCTTTAGACCAGTTCATCACCACTGCTGGTGCCACAGAGAAGGTTAATTAAACAGGTGGTCTTCAGCGAGAACGCCAGCCACCCTCAGCTGTGTGAATAAAAGCAGGGAAAAGCATCCTGGGCAAAGTCCGCCGTCCAGACTGTGAACAAAGGGCTAACAGGAAGAGGTAAGAGCTGCTCTGTGTGTGTGTGTGTGTGTGTGTGTGTGTGTGTGAGAGAGAGAGAGAGCCAGGCAGCACTGTGTGGGCACCCAGGGTCTCCATAAGTGTCTCACTGATTGATTGGGACGTCAGCCAAGATAAAAGATCCCGTCCTCACAGCCCGACCACACACACCCCCGGGGAGAAACAACCACATAACACTGTACTGAATACAGATCTGCTTCTACTGACACTGCAGCTGAGGAACCGTAGGTGCATGACTACATTTATTAGAAACATGCATTTTTATTTGAATTAGATCTGCAAATGGAAGCTATTTATCATGAGTTCTGGGTGATAAATATTCGCTCAGAAGGGTTTATTTTAGTTGGAGGCAGGGCTTCATGTCTGGAGTCGTTTCTAAAAGAATTTTATTTCCTCCCAAAACTAAAGGCTCATTATGAAGCATTTGGATGAAAATCACATGACCACCTCTATATTGGGTATCAGTGGTTGTCCTGTTGTGACCTTTCACCTCTAACCTGCTATCTGAGGTCTGTAGAGTGTGAGATGGGGCTCTTAGGTTTTTGGTCATTTCTCTGAGCTTCACGCTCTGACATGGAGCTGAATCTGCAGGGACATCCACTCCTGGGAAGACTGGCAGCTGTCTGAGATGTTTTCCAGTTGGGAATAATCGTTCTGCAGAATGATGGACTTCAGGTAGTTTGGAAATGACCTTTTGACCTTCCCAGGTTGATGGGCAGCAGCAGTTGCTTCTCTAAGGCCATTGCTTTCCGGCTTATGCTAACACATACCTGTAGCCTCTAACGTTTTTTTTCCCAGGATTTTCCAATATTCAGCTCTATCAGTCTCCCCATTTAGTTATAAATTTTTATTCTCTTCAATTATTTGTGTTCATTAATTATTTTTTTACCTTTGTCCGCGGGAACCTATTATATCTCTTTCTCTTTTTTCCATGTACAGCACTTTGAACTCTTGCTACTCAACTGTGCTAGAAATAAACTTGCCTTGCCCATCAGCTCTGACCAGTTTCCCTGTTCTTGCTGAAGAAAATCATTTCCACAGCATGATGCTGCCACCTCCATGTTTCACTGTTGGATGGTGTGTCCGTTGGGTTTGGCGTTACGTTTTGGCACAGTGTTTTTTTTTTCCCTGTTGTGATTTCATCTGACCAGTCCATCTTCTTACATGTTTGTTGTGCCGCCTACATGGCTCGTTACAAACTGGACTTCTTCTGGTTTCTTCTTACCAATCCTCCATAAAGGCCTGACTTATTCTGCAGCTCTTCCAGAGTTACCATGGACCTCTTTGCTGCCTCTCTGGTTAACGCTCTCCTCGTCTAGCCTGTCAGTTTAGGTGGATCTCCATGTCTTGGTAGGTCTAAAGTTGGTCCATCCTCCTTATGTTCAGATGATGGATTGAACGGAGCTCTGGGAGATGTTGGGAGGTTGTTGTAAAACCTAATCCAGCCTCAAACTTCTCCACAGTGGTCTCCATGACCTGTCTGCTGTGTTCCTTGGTCTTGATGTTGCTGTTTGTTCTCAAATGTTCTGAAAAGAACCTCTGAGCCCAGAAACAAAACATCTGCAGTTAGACTGAAGTTAAAGTACACACAGCTGGACTCTGTTCATTAATTGTGTGACTTTTAAAGGCAACTGGGTGCTCTTGGTCTTATATAGGGGGTATCAGAGTAAAGGGCGGTGAAAACATGCACGCCACACTTTTCAGATATTTGATCAAATATGCTCATACTGTATCTGTGGCTCTAATGTGACCAAGTGTGTGAATACTTCTGAAAGGTCAGATCCAGTGTCCGACCGTCTTCATCACGCTTGTCTCCTGTTCTTCATGACACACTCAGACTGATTGATTGGCAGGTTTTCACGGCTGGATGAGCTGAGTTTAAGGAAGGAACTAATAGAATACATTTATCAAGTTTTCTAGATTTGTTTTGACATTTTTTATGATCTGGTCCAAAGAGAGAAGGTGTGCACAAGGGAATATAATTATTATTTTATTTCTTTCAGTTTCAGAATCAGCTTTATTGCCAAGTTCGTGCAACAAACAAGGAATTTGACTCCGGTACACTTTGCTCTCTGGGTGTTTTTTTTTTTTTTTTGTTTGCGTTATAAGATATATTCTGCATATATCCTTATGTGCATAAATACATATATACAATATGCACACATCTAATAAAAAGGTGCATTTGCAACATCTGTATGCTGTTGTTCTGTACTCTATTGAATGTTCATCAGAGAAACAGCCTGGGGGAAGAAACTGTCTCTGTGGCGGCTGGTTTTAGTGAACAGT
>JAHUTJ010025899.1:0-20323 GCA_036250325.1 Characodon lateralis | reverse complement strand
GTTGGTCCTGGGTTCCTCCTAATGCAGGACAATGCTAGACCTCATGTGGCTGGAGTGTGTCAGCAGTTCCTGCAAGATGAAGACATTGAAGCTATGGACTGGCCCGCCCGTTCCCCAGACCTGAATCTGATGGAGCACATCTGGGACATCATGTCTCGCTCCATCCACCAACGTCACGTTGCACCACAGACTGTCCAGGAGTTGGCGGATGCTTTAGTCCAGGTTTGGGAGGATATTCCTCAGGAGACCATCCGCCGTCTCATCAGGAGCATGCCCAGGCGTTGTAGGGAGTTTACAGGCAGGTGGAGGCCACACACAATACTGAGCCTCATTTTGACTTGTTTTAAGGACATTACATCAAAGTTGGATCAGCCTGTGGTGTGTTTTTCCACTTTCATTTTGTGTGTGACTCCAAATCCAGGCCTCCATTGGTTAATAAATTTATTTTCATTGATGATTTTGTGTGATTTTGTTTTGCAGAAAACAGTGTGGCAAAGGACAGAATGAAATCCGAAAGAAGAAGCTGAAGGAAAGAAATGGTAAAAGAAAAATACACCTTTTAACCACTCTTTTGTTTTTACTTAAGATTGCATCTACCGAAAAACTTTACAGTTGTTTCGCATATGCCTTCTGCAAAAGTTTTTAAAAATCTACAGTTAAATATTCAAAGTACAACAGTACTGAATTCACCTGACAACTGTAAAGAAGCAATTGTTATCTAAGTTTTTCCACTTTTGTTGTTTTTCCGTTTTTTTCTCTTTGCATTGTTTCTGCTTAGTTAAACATTTTTACTTCCCTCTTTGTGTCGGCATACCACTTTGCACTTAAACATGTACCCTGACTGGGTCCCTTGTCCAAAGCATATTTGCAGCAAACTCTCACTTTTTAATGGCCTTCTACCCTCAGTTACTTCCCGGATTTTATTTCACACAGGAGACAGGTGAAGAGTCTCCTCAGCATTTTCACAGCTCCTTCCCTTAATCTCTTTGTGCCTAATTCTCTTTTAACAGTGTTCACTGAAGTCATTAACTGATTAAGCAGTTTAATTAGGCCATGCATTGGAGATACACTGAGGACTCAGTCATGACTGAAACAAAACGATCAAAGAATCCGACATAATTTTAAGACAACATTCTGTTATGCTGGAAAAACTTTGATGCGTAATTGTTAGTATATAATACAAATACATATTATGTTTTTTATTATTATTGAAGTACGGTAATGTTTGAAATGTTTAATGTTATGGTTTGTTGTATCCAGTTCTTGTGTTATTTTCTTGTCTTATTTTTTCTAAAATAAATAAAATTTAGAGCATCAAAACATTCATAAGACTTTGTGGTCTCAATATGTCTCATCAGAAGGCAGCCTGTCTCACAAAGCTCTACCCTGCTGCAGCTAGCTTGATTTTGTCCAGCTAAACTAATTTTGAAAGAAGGTCCAGTTTGCTTTACAATTAGTGGTAAAGCAACATTTGTAGTTCAAGAATAATTCAAATAAACATTAAAAAAGTAATTCAACCTGGAAAGACTCACAAATGAGAGAAACAAAGAGATTGCAATTAGAGGAGTTTATTATCTGATGTTTGATTTCTTTTGGCGCTCAGATCCGGTGGAAGACATGGATGCTGATAACGACATGAGCTTGAATAAACATCTTAGGATAAGAATTAGAGAAGTCTTCCCCCCGGGATCCTTATACTGGTGGTGGAATGGAGGCCTGAGAAGATAAGGGAGTCGGAAGGAGCTTGAAGCCTGATGGTGGAGATGGGGTGGAGGAGGGTCGAACCTCAGCTGAAGATCAGGAGATTCTGCATATGAAGGTCTTTTAAAGCAAAGCCTGGAGGGATGATTGGCTGAAGAGGAATGTAGATCAGGAGCTCATTGGTTGGAGCGGAGAACATGGTGGAGTAATTAGACGGAGCTGGAAGTGAGTCTTCCAAGTTGAATTTTCGTCAAAACTCCATTTCACAAGAAGGTTTTGTAATAAAAAAAAAATAATAATAAATAAACCTTGTGCATCTTGATAAATTAGCATATTGTTGAAAAGATGATTTATTTCAGTAACTCCATCACTAACTGAAACACAATATAGAGAATATTCACACAGACTGATTTTTTTCAGGACTTTATTTCTGTTAATTATCATGATTTTCTGTTTACAGCTGAGAAACATGACATTTTTGATAGAATATTACATCAGACCAGTAAGGAACATTTTTTTAAATACAGTAATTAATTTAACTTTTTTCCCATAATATAAATCTTTCATATCATTAAACAAAATTTAGTATCAGACAAAGATGACCTGGGTAAATACAAAATTGAGATACAATTGATAATTTCTTTATTAAGGGAACAAAAACTATCCAGACAATTCTGGCCCCAGTTTAATGATGAAGTCACTGTTAGAATGGTAGTTTTTAGTTTTTTGCTTGTATCCAAGGCTTAAATACATGTAAATCATCCAATAAGGGTCCAGACATTTGGAGTTTAAACAGAAAGGCCATCTCTAACCACTTCACGCCTTCAGCGGGGATCCAGCTTCAGGTTGGAAGCACCTATTGGAGGTGAAATATCTTGGGTCAGCTCTCAAATCTGGTGCTGAATTAAAAATCAGTATCCTGTAGACATACCAGAAGGGGGTCACTTAAGCAGAGCTTCTTCCCTCCATCCAACATTTAGCCCTATCATTCCTGCTGTGCTGTTGTAACAAACACTTTTAATTGAAACAGGGCTTTTTATCAAGAGGAAACTAGTGACACACAAACACACAAATCAGCTTTACTTCGATGCAATTAATTTTGCTTATCTAGTGCTGCAAGTCCAATATAATTATCTTCTGACCAAATTAATTTAAAATCAATCAAACTAATTTATGCACAATCCATTCAGATTCCAATCCATTTATTTAATCAAATTCAGTCATCATTGTTATCATACAGTACAGTCAACTTTTTATATCAATTGGTATAAAAATTATTATACATTTTTAAACCAATTGATAAATATCTAAGGAAGCTCAGTTGATTGCATTCAGTCATTGCCTTTGCATCCATCATCCTGTGCAAGCATGTGGCAACAGTGGAGAGGAACCATTCTCATTTTACAGAAACAAAGCTCCAGCAGTTGCTCAGTATGATTGTCCAAACTGCAATGACTGGGCTGGGACTTGAGAAGACAAAAAACAGCCCCAGAAAAAAACACAGAAACACTGCTAAAGAGCAACGACTGCTTCATATAAAAACTTGGTGATTTGATTACTTTAATATCAAATTAAAGCCATTTGTCAAGTAATGCCAAAATCTCAAACAAAAACTTTAAGTCTAATTTTACTCTAAAAGTAATAGGTAACACTCTTGATTTAACTAAAGGAGTTTAAATGAAGATTCAGCATTGAAGACTCACCATCACCATGATCTTTGACCTTCCTTCACCCCATCTCCACCATCTGGCTTCCAAACTCCTTCCAAATCCCCTCAGGCCTCCACTGCACCACCAGGATCGGATCCCAGGGGGGGAGACATCTTTAATTCTAACCCTAAGTTGTTCATTCAAGCCCATGTCATTCTCAGCATTCACGTCTTCCACTGGGGTCCAAGAGCCAAAGAAGAGAATTCTCAGAAAAAAAATGTATGCCTTATTTTATTTCTGCGGCTTGGCCACATGCTGCGAGTCCAGAGGTTTGGCCGCATGCTGTGATTCATGCAGCTTGACGACGGCCGGGTGTGGCTCAGAATTCTTGGAGCTCTGTGCTGCTCTAAAGGCCACAAGAAGAGGGTCGAAAGGACCTCCAGCAGAAAGAGGAGCTGGAGCGTAGAGCCATTCCTCTGCAATGAATTCGGCCTGTAGAACAGAGTGCACCAGATTCAGATCCTCTGGATGATCCATTAAATGAAGTACAAAATCACAGCAACGTCCCTTCGTGAAATCCTCTTTCATTTTCTCCAGCCTGGCTTGAACCCAATTCAGGGCTGGAGGCTGCACTGGCGACTGGTGACCTGCAGAGGGCGGTGGGTGACCACCCACCAACTCCAGGGAAAGAAGCTGCGAGGAGACCATGGCGGATGGACCCTCCGTAGAAGAGTGGGAGGCGTCAGTCCGAACTTCCCCAAAGACAACAGCCCTGTGGCTGTGATGCCATCCCGGGCGGGAGCCGAAACCAGCGGGAAACTCGGTCAACTCTGGAGTTGCTGCAAACATTGAAGACCCAACCGAGGCTTCAGCTGGCGTGAATGGCCCGGAGGAAGTTGTGGTGAGCGTGGACAGCTCACTGGCCGTGGGTGAGGAAGAGGGTTGGCGACGATGACGGCGGCGGCGTGAGGAAATGGACGTGGCAGAGACTGTCGGAGGCAAACTGGAGCGGACCTGACCTGGTATGAAGACTGGAGATACCGGCGTCGGTTGCCGTCCTCTAGCTCCCTCCATTTCCTGGAGCAACAGGGGCGAAGGTAATATCTCCACCTCTTCTCTGTAAATCCTCCTCAATTCCTCCTCCTGCTGTGTCACCCACTTCTTCAGCTCTTTACATTTATCTGCTTGGTCTTGGTACTGGCTGGTTCCTACTGTCACAATAATATTTGTTGTCGGACCAAAGTGCAGGTAAGAGCTGGGCAGCCGCATGTTGAATGATCTTCAGCTTTATTCAGAGGTATCCAAAACGTAACATAAATCACTGCAAGAGTTAACCAGAGTCAAAGTCCAAAACGTACATCTCCGAGCTCTGCAGGAACATGGAACACATGGCAATCAAGGGTAGAGAGCCGAGTTGGGAGATGAGGAACCAGCAATCAACACATGAACCAGACTAACTAATATACTAAGGGAATACAAAGGGCAGGTAATCAAAGGAAGAGGGAACAGGTGAGACAAGGAGGCAGGGAGACAGAAGGAACAGGTGAAACTAATGCATAGACTAAACATGGGCAAAGGGATTAATTAACAATAAAAAGACACAAACCAAAAACCACAAAGAAAGTCCAAAATGTCACACCGTGACAATTTCCAGGATTCTAAAAATGACAAATAATATAAAGGATGTGGTCTTCAACAGATTGTAAAGTAATATAAATCCAAAGTGTACGAAAACACAACAGATTTCAGAGTGACATTTGTTGAGACATATTGAAGGCAATATAGAATGTGTGACAAACCCAAGTCTACAACAAAATACAGCAGCTTCCAGAAGCACCTTCAGCAGTAATTAGTCATTAATTAGTAACCTTGAGTAGTAAGAAATTTTGATCCCCCTCTGCTTTACAACATTGCTTAATTGTCTTGTTTTGGTCAACCTGTAGTTGTCAGATGGTGTTACATGAGCTTCTAAAATATCTGGGATGGTGGGAAAAGTTTGATGTTGACTCAAAGACAGTAAGATGTCCATGTCCTGTTGGTACAAAAAAATATGAATTATCTTCCAACAGGGATGTCTGTCCTTTTAAGGCCCATCCATGGGATGCCAATTGTTGGGATTATGATTATTGATTAATTAATATTGATCAAGAATTATAATTTAAAATCATAATTTGAGAAAATTAATTTCTTAACCAAAAATCCTCATTTATGAATCGAAATCAGAGATGTCCTCTGGTGTTATAATGGTGGCTCAAAGCCCTTGATAATTACAGTTATTAAATTCTCAGTGATAGTTGATAACTATTACTAGATGTTACTGTTTAATCAACCGTTTCTGCCAAAACGTGGGAAACTTTAACCTTATTTTGACTGACAAATCACTCTTGCACAAAATAAACACAAACGCCTTCTCTTCATCTACACAGCAAATTTGGAAGTGTTAATTCAACTCCTAGGGAGTTGAATTTAACACTTTCAAAATGTCTACATTGATCCACACTGGATTGAGTTAAAATAACACTTTTGAAAGTGTTAAGCAGTTAACACCATGATAAGAGTTGAAAATATACTCTATAGTTGAAATTTAACACACATCAGTGCTGATTTTACCTAACACTAGTGTGTAGTGTCAAAAGTTAACACCATCAATGTGTTAATTTAACACTGAATAAGGTTCAAAATATATTAACTCGACAGAAAGTGTTAAATATAGCTTAACATAGAAAACTGAATTAAAAAAAAAAAAACATACTGGTAGTCAATTAATGATCCTATTACTAATCCCAAAATTCACTTCCAAAAAGAAAAGATGCCACCTGAATTTACAAAGAAAACCACACAAGTTGCAGTTCCACCTGTATTTCAAACAAGCAAATCACATAACACAGCTCTGGCTTTGCAAAAACTACAACAGAAGTCATACAATACAGCAATGTGGCACAATGTATGTTTTCTCACACATCTCATTAGAAAACTGCTTCTCATAGGGTCTGTAATAAACCAAGTCCTTACCTGGAAAAACAGAAAACGAATCTGCTCTCTCATTGAAACAGTATGCATTGAAATGATCATCAAAATAAAGAGTGCCAACACTGCAGGTCAAAATGAAAGCTTGTTCATCATGTACAATGATGTTGGTGACTTTTCTGAAAACAGGAATTTTTGTTTTTGTTCCAGTACAAACAAACATGCCAATCTGATATTCTGTTCCATAGTTTTTCACCCAATTAGTGGTTGACACTTCACAGTATGTGTTTACATTAAAAGCGTAACTTAAAACCTCACCTCCATCCAAGCTATTAATAATTTCTGTCTTCACTGGACCACACTCAAATCTCTGAAAATCAAAATTCTCCCAGTGGTAAGATGGTGTTGCTTAACCAATGCTTTTGTAATATTTTTAAAATTGTTCACTGATCTTTTTAATAAATTATGTTTTGCCTCAAATCTCATGCACCATACATGAAGGAGTGGACCTATTTTTCTTATACAACGTGGATAATGTAGCATGAAATTATGCTTTGGAATCAATCTTTTCTGCGAAAACAAAGATCTAAATAGCTTGTGGTGGTCCTTGATCAAGTGCTTCAAATAGTAAGTCATACCAATTGGTACAATGCGTGAAAATACAATATTCACAATCTGAATCAAGAGGAGCAGCAGATTCCAGTAACAGTAATTTATTTCCAATAAATCGCCAAAAATAAGAGGAGCATTTCTCACAAGACACCAGGACTGAATTGCATTTAGTCCAAGATCCTTGCTAGCCTCATCCATTTTCAACCCACTTGGCCTATTTTTTTCTCTCAATATAACTGTGAGGGACCGGGCCGGTCAAGCATGAGGACACAGTAATAATTTTCAAAGAACATGGGTTTTATTTCCCCAAAATTCAAATAACGGTTACAGTGCCCTAAAAAGAGGTCCAATAAAGAAGCTAAACTCAAGACAATAAAATCAGGGTTAAACATAAAACCTCAAACTAACTGCTCAAACAAACAAACTGACCTGCTACACAACAAACAAAGGGGACCTAAATACTGGCTGATCAGACCAGACTAACACACTGAGGAAGAGGGAAGGAAAACATATACAGAAATTTAACAAACAAAAATAACTAAACACAGTTAGCTTAAAAATTTACTTGAATGACTAATAACTAAACAAAATAAGCAAATCACGAAAACAAAAAAACTTATGCAAAAATTAGAATAAAGACTCTATGGTCTTCCCCCATGGTGGAACTCCAGATGGTATCACCCAATCAGTCAATCTGCAATTGGAGTGTGCCAGCCAGAGCCCATTGCTTCTGTTCAAGGTACTCCCCCACAGCACCAGCAAAGAAAACACAAAAAATGTTAAATATTTGACAAAATGAAATGTACAAAAGTTAACCAAATGTGCACGCTACAATTAGAACTAATGTATTTCAATATTGTCAAATGAAAATATAAACAGAAACCCATGTATTTATGCTGCAGTGAATGTGTATATGAAAACTCAGAATAAAAAGGTGTTTGTGTGTGGGGTTACCGACTGTGTGGCTGCAGGTGTGGCCATCACAATAACCATAGTGGAAACTTTGAATCCTCTGTGACAACGACTCCAAAGAAAGATACTTCTCATTAACAAGGTACTGAAAGACAAGTTTGAGTTCGTACTGTACTACACCTTCAAGTAAATCACGCATTATGTCCACTGCATAGTTGTCAGAGGTGTGGAAAAAATTCTATTGAGTAAGCATGTTTTTTTGACACCAAATGTTGAAACCAACATAGGATTTTCCTGTAGAGCTGCACAATGTTCTGCATGGATTTCTTTTGTACGGAAAATCATCCCAGCGTCTTCTTCACTATAGACGGACTGTGACTCATCTTTACTTGTCAAACAAAATCTACAGAAATATGTAGCACTGAAGGACTTAACAAAACCAAACAGTAGACCAAGGTTGTCACCTGTTACTTGTATAACAGAACCAAGCAATGGTGAGTCTGAGAAAGGCACCTCAATTCCTTGAGTTTCAAGAATTTTAAGAACATCAACAACAGGCTTTAGGATGTCATCAAAGCCATATGTTTTCAGGTCTTGTGAATGAAAAAGAGCCACAACATGTATATTCATCAACACAAAATTGTATTTTCGGGGAAGGTTCTTCAAAATAAAGTAAATGAAACCAAGTTTGTGAATTCCTTTCTTTCAACCTAAAGGGTTTGCTGTCTCAAACTCATCAAAATAAAGTTGAATCTGTAGAGCATGTTTCTTCTGGGAAAACAAAAATTTACTTTTGAAGTATGAACCATCACATATGTCTTTATAAATGGCTTCTTCATGAAGATTGCCTTTCAAAAAACTTTCACATAATTCAGCATTTCTGAACATAGACTTAAGAGTTCCTAGTATGGGTGTATACAAAAATCTATCTG
This sequence comes from Characodon lateralis, assembly GCA_036250325.1. Taxonomy (NCBI): domain Eukaryota; kingdom Metazoa; phylum Chordata; class Actinopteri; order Cyprinodontiformes; family Goodeidae; genus Characodon; species Characodon lateralis. The sequence goes on along the minus strand of JAHUTJ010025899.1, from coordinate 11,550 downwards.
TTACAGGGAGCTGACTGTAAAGTCCTGTTGTTTGATCTCTGCAAACATCAAACCGCACCCCAAGAACATACTCAACAGGTTCAACAATTTCCCACTTTTTCTCAAAGAACTTCTGTCTTTTGACTCTAGTGTTCAAGGTTGAAAAATGATTTTTTAGTTGATCAAAACAATTTTCCAATTTCTTTTCCAAATCTTTGCCTTGAATTTCTGAAGTACAGTCACAAATTGCCTCTCTTACTTCTCTATGAATGTCATGAACAAGCTCTTCCATGGAACCCACCATTGCTTGGACTGTGCTCTCAGCAACACCAGATGCTTGCAACTGTGCAACAACAGAGGCACACATGTTTAACATATGATTGTTGTCAGTAGAGGGCTGAGTAGTTACAAAGGAGTTTGTACTGACTGCCTGTCAAGTTGAGGGCTCACCAACTTCATTCTGAGTGTCCACATTGTCAGCAGTATCAGTCAAAGCAGCATCTCTATGGAAACGAACAAGATGCTTTTTAAAACCTGAATATGTGCAAAACGATAAACAACATCCCAACTCTCCACATTTTAAACGCAATGTCTTTCCGGGATATAGACCATGGTGGAATCTTAAATACTGACAAAGCAATGCAGAAATTTTGTGGTGTGCTTTGCCGACATAACAAATAAACATATTTGCATCCAAGGATATTTATCACCTCCAGCGTCATGCAAAAATCTTGCTCTTAGCTCCCTGACTCTGGGACTTTTCTTGGCACTTCCCACATCAATGCTAAAAACAGTGGTTTGAATGAACGTATAGAAGTTGTAGAGGGATTCATGGTAGTTGATACTGAAGATGAAGTGGGCCTTGTAGAGATCATCGAAAGCTGCCAAGGAGGTCTGTGCCTTGCAAGGGAAGGCATTGTGATCAATGATGATGTAGTATCTTTGGATGCTGCTCTTGTTTTCAACAACACACAGGAAGAAGGGCTGTACTGGTTCCACACCAGCAAGGAACGTTTCAACACTGGCTCCCATCTTTGACAAAATGTTAAGAAGAGAAATGAGAAAAATCATGAAATATAGCACGGCTACATTCAAAGACATGAGCTCTTGAATGTGCTCATTAGAAGTCAGTTTTCTGCACTCTGTCAGGATCCTAGGTTTGAAAAAAGTAGGCCATTTTGCCAAAAATCTGCCCGACACCTCCTCTCCAAACATCATGGTGAAGTCTTGGTCAATCTACAGGAGAATACACATTTTTATACTATTTCAAGTTAAAAGTGTGTACTTTCAGTGACTTTCAGTTCACTTAATAATAATAAGTTGTCTTACCAAGCCAGTGATGTTAAGGAATCGTGGGAAGACATCCAAGACTGTTGAAGAGCAGTGTTGATCTTGAACCAGTGTTTGACGATACTGAAACGTGTCCCTCATCTTCTCTTTGACTGCCGATTCATCAGATGAATGTTTCAAAAAGGATATCGCTTCACAACACTCCTCGCCAAGCAGGTGCTTGTTGGGGCAGGGAACCTCTCTCTTTCTCTTTGGACTATCTTGATAGGAAGTGCTGGTGTAGGATCTATGGGTCTGAGCTGCAGAGTTGCGCTGAACAGTTTTTATTCTCCAGGCCAAGTAGCCAGACTCTGTTGGTCATAGAAGTGTTCCTGTAATAGTAAAAATATGACACTGTAGAGCAAGTTCAAAACGTATTCCTACTGCATAAACATAAAAGATTTTCATGTAAAGATTTACATATCCATTGTCTGAGTATGGATCTCTGAGGCTGGGAAATAGAGAGATGATGCCCAAAGCATATTTAGTTCTCACAGAGACTGGTGGGATCATCCTGAAAGATAAACATGACATTACTACAACAATTCTATCAGCATTTAAAAGAGACAAATTCTACTGTTATTTGCTTCAATGAGTTTTAGTCTCTATGAAATTGTCAGTTTTCATGTCATATTTTAGCCATTTGATGTTTATTTCCATCATAGGATATATTAAAGAAATTGATTACTGATCTGCAAAATCCTAAAATGAATGTGCTCTTTCAAAACATTTTTAAAGTATGAATATTGACATCTTACCCGTTAATTTCAACCATGTTGGCCACAAGAAGGTTGACCAAATGTCTTCTTGTGCCATCCGTCAAAGTTCTCATTTTATCATATTCATCCAAAATAATGTGTCCACCTGGTTTAGCCTGGAGAACATTTCTCACCATCTACAAGATGAAGCGTCACAAAGTCAGAATTTTCATCAATCTTGATCAAATTCAACAAACCACCCACAGTTTAACAGCTAAATATATTTGTTCATGATGTTTTACATCATTTGTTATAAAATATGCACACCTCTTTTGCCACTTCCCGTTCAGCATATGTTCTTGTACCTCCGTTTGTATGAACAATCACTGTGACATCAGATGAATCAGAGGACACTAGCAAGGAGTCTCCAGAAACTGCCACAGATGAGTTGTCTGACATGGTTGACTCCAACGAAGCAGATGATAAATCATGTTGAAGCACAACTGAAAACAGTTGAAAAAATTTATACACAAAATGGAAAAAAAATTATTAGTTCCAAATACTTATTTCTAATCTAGTCTTTCCCCAACAAGGCTTTACCTCACCTGTTGACTTTTCAGTTGTCACCCGAACGGTAAGGCTCCCTGCTTGCAAAAGATCCTCAAACACATCTGCATCAACTTCTGTCCCTGATTCATCTGTCAAGTGGAGCTCAGTCTCAAGTGGAAGATCTAGCTTCTCAATGACTGATAAAAACATTATATTAAGAGCAATGGAAAAACTTACAATAAAAATATTAACAGAAATTTTTCAACATTTTAATTCAACTCATAATAGTACTTCTGTAATTTTTTTCACAGGCTATAGCTATCATAAACATAACTGCATAAGACATTTATCACATAAATTCAACAGGTATTATAGCAAGTAGTCCATTCACACAAACATTGTGGACTACATGAAAACTGATGCCAACCTTTCTGAAGAAATGTGTTGAAGTCATAACCATCTTCAGTCTCAGCCACTTTGACATACTTCTGCATTTCTCTAAATCTCACCTTCACCAACATGATGTACTAATGAAGAAGAAAGAAAAGGAAGCCACAATTTGCCATTATTTACAGTATGTTCACCATGGATGTGTAGAGACAGAAACATTTTTGCTTTGCTTTATTCGCATGAGATCGACTGTGGGAGTGCTTGTTTGATTCTCTTTATATTCAGGAGTCATGCCAACCAGTCCCCACCAGAACAATGGGAGCCAGCACCGTGACAGCTTACTGTAGCTCAGCCTGCCTGCCGCCATGACAGCTAACAGCACCGACACCCATAAATAAAAGAGTTTGACAATATAACATCACTTGAAGGTATAAACATTGCAGTGTCATTATTTTTTTATATGCATGGATAGCTGCAACATTGAGTAAAGTTATAAGAACTCACCAGCATTCCAGACATTTATGGCCGAAGGGTCGCGACCCTGTTGCTAGCTCTGCTTACAAGGTAAATTTAAAATGAAACGTTTTTTTTTTTTTCCCCAGAACTTTGAAAAATAAACAAATAAACTACTACTGCTCATTACAAGCTCCGAGTTTAGAGCAGGACTTGGTGTGGCGGCCCTGTGAGTTATTTCACTAGGATCCCCCCAGCTATTCATCCAGCAGCAACATACTACCCAGCTCTCAGAGCTTGTCTGAGTTTTAGTACTTGTCCATCAACAAGCAGGAGCTCAAACCCCCGGTCCAGCACAAGCACTTACCCCCTTGATACTTTATGTCGTATAAAGCCAAGAACATCAAGAAACCGACACTGCAGCTAAATATGTTAACAGGTTTAATGGGTTAACCCGACACCTCATGCTACACCATTTTGGCTAGCTTTAACCTCACAAAAATCGCAGTGGTACATGTATACCGCGATATCCAAACGCATATACTTACACTAAGCTAATTATGTATATTAATCAACACATTTGCATAAAGGGAAAATTTTATTTAAATTAAATTTAACTCCCCGGAATAACATCAATTCTTTTGAGAAACCAACTCTCATATTGTTGACCTAGACTAAACAAGTGTTAAATTAACAACGTATTTTTAACAGACAACAACAACACTGGAAATCTAACACTTCTGATTCTGCTGTGTATGTGAATATAAATCAACAGCCCTGATACAACTCGCTCTTCCGATTCAATAATCTTCACCTAATCAAACATGCAAAGTTCTATGCAAAAGGGGAAAAAATATCTAACTGAACACAATAAAACAGCCTCGAGTGTGGATGAAATCAATCCAGCAGTTATGACTGTTATGGCAAAATACAAAGGGAATATTATGCTAAGCGAATCTTTGAGTGTAACTTCCCCCACCAGGCGTCAAGTGTCGTAAAACTTCCCCCAACGCTGCAAGCACAGCGCACACAAAAAGTTATAAAACTTTTGGCAGCAGCCAATAAAACATGAAGTTGAAGACAAAGAAAATGTTTGATTTTCACAATAAGGTTTTTATAGCAGCTCAGCTTTACAGCACACCTGCGCTTGGGTTTCACACAAGCGCAGGTGTGAAAACACAACTTGCGAAGCTCGGTGGCTTCAGAGTCCAGCGATCATCAAAATTCAATAACACTTGGCATGCAAATACACTTCGAACACATTAGACTATAAGTGGTGATTCTAAATCGCCCTAACATCCTACTCTATCCTGCCCAAGCTATTTCTAAAAAAGAAAAAGAAAATAAAACGGAATTACTTGGCTGTCATCTCCTCTGAGCAGAGGGAGAGAAGGAGGGAGAAAAGTTTCCACACATCTGTGGATAACTCAGGAGAGCGGTCAGTTCCGTCCTCTGGCCTCCTTGGCGAAAAGGAACGATATGACGGACCGTCAGCAGTCGACTGGAACAAAAATAAGGGTGGCGATTTCGTCTCCTTGAACCCTCCATGGGATTTTTCTTCTGATACGTGTTAAACTCACGTCTTCGATCGGTAAAGTGAAGTTTCTGGCCTTCCTATTCCAGAAATTTCTTTCATTAATTTCTTCTCGTTGGCCAACAAGGGAGAATGAATCAAAATCCACGTGGGATTTCTTCTCGAGAATGACGCTCCAGTTGCGAGGTAACCGCGTCTCGGTTCCAAGCTGAAAAGCCCAGTTGGGAGGGGCTCATTTGTTATATAGCCCCCTGTGAAATCAGAGCTGCTATGCCCCCGTCCTGTCAGCCGCGGTGCCCGCTGGTATTTGTAGTAGTGGACTATCCTGGGGTACAAAATGGCCAACGATGCCAGAAGGCATAGTGGCCTCCAGCAACGTACAAATGGTCCAATATTAAGTAACACATGGTCCAACACTATATACTAGAACATTGCAAACAGGTGTGACTGCAGCACTCTGCCCAAATCTATGTAGGCCTATGGTTCATTCTTTGGTTTTTCCATTTCAAAATAATACAAGAAAAAAAAAAAAAGAATAATCAGGCATTTTTATATATTTTTGGTTCTAAAACTAAATTACAAAAATGACAATTCCAAAAATAAAAAAGGCAGTGTTTTTCTCATTTTAAATGTTAAAAGAAAGACAAGTTTTTTATTTTGTTAGATCACCATTTAGGACCCTCTGGCAGACCCAGATACTAGCGATGGCTGCACTGGAACCCTGCATTGATAATATAACCTATTGTGCGAAATTCTGTTACCCTGAAATAATCTGTTCCCCTGGTCACACAGCACCAATGTCACACCATGGTCGCTACATGTACACTACCGGTCAAACGTTTTACATAAACTTTCTCACATAATGGGTCTCTTTATTGTCATGACTATTTACATTGTAGATTCTAACCAAAGACAACAAAGCTATGAATGAACACACATGGAATTATGTAGTAAACAAAAAGTGTGAAATAACTCTTAAACATTTTTTTATATTTTAGATTCTTCAAAATAGCCACCATTTGCTTTGATTACTGCTTTGTTCTCTTGGCATTCTCTCTATAAGCTTCATGAGGTGGTCACCTGAAATGGTTTTCCAAAGAGTCTTGAAGGAACTTCCCAGAGGTTCATTGAAAGATGGCCAATGGTTAATGAGAAAGGCGTTCTAAAACCTTTGACCAGTAGTGTATTTCACCATATAGTGTTTCTACAGAGTTTTTTAGGTTTAGGTGTGAGTCCTGTGAGGTTTGGGTTAATGGATAGCAGAGTGGTGAGGAGAATCTTTTGAGGCAAACACACAGTCCATGTGAACCAACAGCGCCTCCCGGAGACACAATATACAGATAGAAGTTGGACAGAAGTTCTGGAATCAATGCAGGGTTTGAGTGTAGCCAGTATCTAGGGGAATTACTAATTTATTGTCCGTAGTTTTCCAGCGAAAGTGCTTCTTCTTTGGTGATATCCTTCATTTCCGGTGTTCAGACTGTGCTACATGACAATCCAACGTACCTTGTGGCAATGCGTATGCACACACCCATGATATGTCACAGATCACTTACCTGAAAGCCCTCTTATTGAGACATCCTACCTGTGGAAGTTTTGTTTCGTCAAAGGTTACGGTAAGTCTTATTTCATTTATTTATGTCTTATTTTCCTTAAGTTTTTGTATTACTTCTTGTTACTTTAGTATTACTTTAGTTTGACGTCTATCGTTATCATACTGTAAACCACAAATTACTCCCATTCTCAAGCTTCAACCATGTGAATCACAACAAACATGGTCTGTTTTGCAGGCTATTTTGCACTTATAATTATACTACATTTCAATATTTTTGAGTATTGATTATTCTGTATCTGTCACTTTATCACTTCAGGTGCAGTGTGACCTGTGGGGTCGATGGGAACATTTTGACTGTTCTAGTTATAATAAAGACTGTCACACAACTTATTTATGCTCAAAGTGTTTGCAGGGGTCACCTGTATTTGTAGATGCCTATTTATTTATTTGCAATAAAAGCTCATCTGAGACTGTTTCATTCTTTCATTCTTCTTCAAGTTAGATATTCTGATTCTTGCATTAGCATGTGCTCTGTATTTTATAAAGGTAGGACATTCTGATGACGGGTTTTAGTGCATCAAATGTACTATATAGCTGTGTATATTAAACTGGCAGGATATTCTGATTAAGGAATTTATTACATCTACATATGTATATTAAACAGGTAGGATATTATATTTCTTCCTTCAGATAAATTGTTCCAATGCTACACATACCTGCAAAACTGCCATTTCAATCCGGTCACATGAAGAATGTTTTCTGTTGATTATATTTACCATCAGCACTAACTTAAATAACATCCAATGTATCTCATAGATATAGTTATTACATGTACTTAAATGTTCCCTGATGACTTCTATTTGACTCATGTTTTCTTAATGTAAAATACAGTAGACAATTTAAATATTTCATTTAAATACATATAAGGCCAAATGAGCTGGCTTACATTACAATTCATACGCTACTAAAAATTCCTTTTATAAAGTTCAGTAAATGTTGGGCATGTAGGCTAAGTTGTATTTTCTATTTTTGTGTGTGAAAAAATTATGATCTGATCAGAGTATTTTAATATGTAAATAGCAGAGATCTCGTTATCTGTTCTCAGAACTTGTTAATCTCATTAATCTTAACTCTCTAAGAATAATTTCTGTCATATATAAACTGCTACATGCAGAAGTATAGATGATTCTTCTTATGACCATATTCTTTGCTGTTGGTTTCATTTTGACTATAAAGATTTTATGACTCTTTTTCTGGGTATAGCTGATTTACGCTGGAGAATGGTCACTGGTTACTCAGATTTCTGAAGACAACTAATTTAGCGTGACCTACCTGATAAATTTGGCAGAGTAACATGCTTTGCTACAACAGAAGGTAACGAGGTTCAGAGGATATTTTGTGATAAAAGTACAGAATGATATAGTCAAGATGCTGTGCCAGTGTGAAAAAAAAAAAGAATGGTAATATAAGTTTCAAATTTGACTCATCAAGTTCAGGTTAAACTCTGGTTGTGAGTCAATAATTAACGTCTAATAAATGTATGATATTTTCTGTATTACTCGTAAGAATTTTGTAAAATGCACTTAAAATGCATCCTAGTTTTAAGTTTTTTTTTTTTTTTCCAGGTGGTCATTTCCCTAGATCACACACATCCCAGCACACTCAAAGTCCAAACCATGACACTAGCAGTCTTTGCTCCTTCTTTAAGATTGGTGCCAATTTTTGTCTGCCGTCTTGCTTGCTACAACTACCTTAGCTTTACTCTGACCATCCACAAGATTTTATCTTGTTATTTCAAGCTTCTACATCCTTGTCTTTTCACTAGTGCTGCTTTGCTCACACACACACAGGTTAAAGGCCAGATCTTTTTATGTCTTGAGTGTAATATTCAGAATAGAAAGAGGGCAAGTTTTTGTTTTCCCTGACTTTATTTACAAGAAATTTAGTTTTTTTGCATGCCTATAAATATGTTGAAATGTTAATTTGTGTTTTAGAATGTTACAATTGGTTTCTTAATGAAAGTTGTTAATGTACGAAAGCCAATCATGCACATTGCTAAGTGTGGAATCCCTTACAGAGCTTCAATGTGTTGTGAAATTTGAAGATGTTGAACATATCTTTCCATTTGCTGATTTTGTGATTCTGGCTGCATGTTTGATTTCAGCAACGGCATCAGGGACACAATGTAATTTATGGTTTCCATCTTGCTGCAGATGAAAAATAATCAAATCCAAATAAAATGCAAAGAGGAGGAAGTGATTATCTAAATGATGGCTGCTGGGCTCAGGGAGTTTTATCTGACAGCTGAGCGCACTGTCTTTATGGACATCTGGAGGATACTGGGAGGAGGAGAGGGGAGGAGAGACATGAGAAACAGAGGCACAAAGGGGTGGTTTAGGGGTAGGATGGTGGAGCGGATGGGGTGGGGCACACATTCGAGCACTTTACAAGAGGAAAAGATCAATTCTGCAAGCACTCACACACATACACACTAACACAAGCACACAATTGCTGTGACAGCCTGAGACAGAGCATGACATTTAAAAGGAAAAAGCTGACATTGACTCCATCACTGTCATCCTGACTGCCATAAAGCAGCTGCAAATATTAAAACATTTTTCATCTGTGCCGCTCGAGGTTATTGGCACCAGAAATTGTTTTCCTCTCCGTCTGCTGCTGGCCTGTTCTGCTGCAGCCCTCCCCCGAGACCCTTGCCTGTTACCGCTGCTGCACAACATATTGGCAGTTGATGTGAAGTTATCCATGTACACTTGCCACTCACAGAGTCTTTATCGCCTTCTACTCCCCATCTGCAGCAAAAAAAATCCTCCCTTGCTTGGACACACACAAAATAGGCACAAAAATCATGCACATACATGCACTTATGCTCATTCATTCTTTGCTTTCTGGAATAAACGGTCAGACAATAAAAGTGTAATTGAATCACTCAGATGGGAAGCATTTGTTTGTGTGTTGCTGACTTGCATGTTTATGATGATCCCAGTAATGATACCATTTTTTGGCAATCAGCATACTCTCTAAACATTCTGACTGATTGCTTTTGTTTTCAATTTTGGGTAACTTCTCTGTTGTTTGTAAAATTTCTCTTGCCCTGCTGGAAAGTCATTTATTTGATCAGCATTTCACCATCAGTTCACCATCACTATTTTCTATTTGCCACACAATATAGGAGGCCAGTGTATATATTTTTATATAATGTTAACATGTTTTCTGATTTGTGCGGCAGTCATTTGATCTAAAAATGGTCATGTTGTGATACATTTTTTTTTTTCAAATGTATTCACATGTATTCAGCTTGATTGGTTTGTAAACAGAATGGTCCAACTAGTCTTTTCTTGCATAATATATTTTGCTCTCTCAAATGTGACTCTTTATTCTCTTATCACGATTCTCTGACATCTTTTGTTTACTAAAACATACCAAAGTAAATAAAAGTTACTCTTGAGTATTAATGTAAGAACAATGTCTAGGTGTTGTGTTCCTTAATTAAAATTATAGTATTGAGACATAGACTTCCTCCCACAGTCCAAAAACAAAACTATTAAGTCATTAGTTTCTCTAACTCGACCTTAGGTATGACTGTGTGTTTATGGTTGTTTGTCTGGGTTGTTGCCCTATGATGGACTGGCGACCTGTCCAGGGTGTACCCTGCCTCTTACAAGATGGATGGATGGATAATTGTCTTACAGGATATCTCTCTACATTTCTTCATGTTAATTAAATCTGCACTGATGCAGGTGTACCAAAAGAAATGTCAACAAAACTCATAAAGTGAAGTGTCAGCTAACACAAGCCAGAAGCCAATGGAAAGCCAATGAAAGTGGGTTTCTGTTAGGACATTTTAAGTGGCTAAGCGGGTTTAAATATTTTCTGCAGTCTTTATTTTCTGCACAGCGCTTTGAGTGTCTCGTTGCTGAAAACCGCTATATAAATAAACTTACCTTACCTTACCTTTGATGGAACAGAATTTAGTTTTCCAGCTAATGGCAACCTAGAATGTGTGAAAGAGACAAGTCCATTTCTGTCATGTTCAAACAATTTCAGTCTTAGAGGGAAGTTGAATGAAATGGTTACGGGTCAATCAGTCTGGAAATACATTTATTTAAAACTCTGATGCATATTTTTTAGGAGATTAAGATAACCTTTGATAATCTGTGGAAAATAAAAGATGTATTGTTGCAAAGGACTCAATAGCCAATTGTGAAGACAAGTGAGACGAGGATTGTTCTGGTTAGGAAGCCAAAAAATTATAACCATGAAGATAATGACATCTGTAGAGAGGATGAAGGTAGCACACCTGATGGAGAACTAAGGGATGATACCGAAGATGATGTAGGTCTTGTTGGAGGTGGAGGTCTTTAAGATGATGGTGATAATGAAGGATTGATTTGAGTGGAAATCGTATAAAGATGAAGCGCGTGGTTCGGATGATGCAAGGTATGTGCTGGGAGGTGGAGGCCGGGCAGCAGGACGGTTAGTCAGGAACGGCTTAGATCGGACATGCATGAACCAACTCCACAAATACCTTTTCCTACAGAGCTTCATACCTTGAATAACAAGATATATTATTTACTGTTCCAAATATAGACAGTTATTCTGTTTTGACTACTGCCATAACAACCCCTGTCAAAAATTATGGAATCACCAGTCTCGGAGTATGTTCATTCAATTATTTAAGTTTGTCGTAAAAAAGCAGATCATTAGACATTACTCAGAACAAAAGGTCATTCTAAGTGGCAACTTTCTGGCTTTAAGAAACACTAAAAGAAATCAAGAAAAAACATTAGTGTACTCGCTAACAGTCACGGTTTTAGCTCAAGCGGGAAAAAAATTATGGAATCTATAAAAAAACAAACAAGCAGAAGAACAATTCAACACATCACTAGCAGTTTGGTACATCACTTATGGCTTTTACAACAGAATCAGAATCAGAATCAGCTTTATTGCCAAGTTCGTGCATACAAACAAGGAATTTGACTCCGGTACACTTTGCTCTTTTGTTCTGTTTTTGCATTACAGAATATACAAATTTACAATTTACA
>JAHUTJ010025898.1:0-20335 GCA_036250325.1 Characodon lateralis | reverse complement strand
TGGTAAGCATCTCTGGGAACTCCTTCAAGAGTGTTGGAAAACCATTTCAGGTGACTACCTCTTGAAGCTCATCAACAGAATGCCAAGAGTGTGCGGAGCAGTAATCAAAGCAAAATGTAGCTACTTTGAAGAACCTAGAATATAACATATTTTCAGTTGTTTCACACTTTTTTGTTCAGTATATAATTCCACATGTGTTAATTCATAGTTTTGATGGCATCAGTGTGAAGTTACAATATTCATAGTCATGAAAATAAAGAAAACTCTTTGAATGAGAAGGGCACCAACTTTTTGCTTCTTACTCTGCACTTAGTGCTGACATGGCATTGAGTGTGAAGAAATAATATTTCCTCAGAACCCTGTCGTGTCTGACCATTTTAATAACCTTTGAGTTTAATTTAAGTACTCCACACTTGAAAGAAAGTTCCATTATAGTAAATCATTTTTAGACAATGCTGTAACAACTTTTAAAGAATCTGTTCCATTTTTAATTTCTTCAATATCACAGAAAAAGGGCAGTAATTTAATTTCTTCCCTTTCACAAATTGATGTTCTTGTTTATAGCGTTACTTCCTCATTGCAGGGTACATTAGACAATGTAGCCCTCTTTAATAATAAGGTAATTGTTCATAGTAGGCTGGCTCCCTGGTTTCATTAAGAGCTACGTATTTTAAAGCACAATGTTAGAAAATGGGAAATGAAATGGATACACACCTAGAGGAGTCCTACTTCATCTGAAAAAATAGTCTGCTGTTTAATAACAAGATGCTTTGCCAAGCCAGAACAGATTATTTCTTTATTAATAGAGGATAATAAGAATAATCTTAGGTTTCTTTTTAGTCCAGTTGCCAAACTTGCACAGAGTCCTCTGTTGAGTCATCTATTCCTTTTCATATGTAATAACTTGGGATTCTTTCTAAATAAAATTGATTCTGGTAAAAATAAAATCATTTGCATCCTCCCATAATTTCTTCATCCTCAGTAAGTGAGATAGCATTGGAGGTAACTGTAGAACCAAAACTGTGTTCGACTGTTTTGATCCAGTTGGACTTTCTGAGTTATCAAAAATAATGGCTTTATCTAATCGTTCAACTTATGTTAGACCCAGCCAAATTAATAAGGGAGTGTTCCCTTTGATTACCACCCCTATTTTAGATATGATTGATCTATCCTTAGTAAATGGATATGTACCACAGGCTTTTAAAATTAGCTGTAAAAAAACATTTACTTAAGAAACCTTCTTTTGATCAACATAACTTCAAAAATTACAGACCTATATCAAATCTTAAATTCTTATCTAAAATTCTTGAGAAAATAGTTGCTAATCTAGTGTGCAGGTGTGTCCCTCTGTAATTCCATTCCATGAAGAGCTCCAAGACAATTGTCTAAACTAGCTAATCAGCCATGCGTCTTCATGTGCTAACAGAAAAGTGCAATCTCTGAACACACACTCCCTCCGAATTCTTCCATTGGCAATGTCCTCCACCAGTAAAAAAGCTGCCATTTATCCACAATTATGTACAACTTTATGCAGCTGGTGACCTGGAACACAGAGGTAAGTTTGAGCAGCAGTAAGACAACATCAAAGGTAATTATGTATCAATTAGTGTGTTGATGCCTCGCAATGTGTGTCGAGTAATCCAGGCAGATTTTTTATAAAGCCCTTATCAAGGCGTGTGTTGATGATGCATGTGGTAAAGTCTGAGACCTCGAGAACCGGCTATACCATGTAACTGATTCAGGAACTGGGTCGCCGGTTTGCAGGTAAACCAAAGTATAAGGGATATACTGATTCACCTGTCACATTTAGTTGTCTTGGGATTGTATTGCGTGTGTTGTAGCAATCTTTTTGAACGTCTTTTTGGTTTGGAATCAAACAAGAAAGTAAGAAAGAAGAGAATACTGGAACAGAAAGAGAAAAAAATGTTTATCACAACTTGTATAAACTTGCTTTTATCACTCCCCAGCCTCATCTATGCCCTTTGAATGGGTATTTTCTGAAGCAGGTGAAATTATTTTGAACTATTGTTTGCTGTTGTTCTCATGGTTAGAATTCGGCGCTCTCATTGCTACTGCCTGAGTTCGATTCCCAGTTAGGTAATATAGCTCCACCTCTCGCCGGTAGACCGTTAGAGATAGGCACCAGCTCCCCTGCGACCCTGTATGGAAAAAATCAGTATAGAAAATGGATGGATTGATGGAGGTCTATTTTAGAAAAGAACATTATAATAAGGCTTCACCTAGTAAAATAAAAGTTATAAAAAATACCTTATTAATCCCAAAGGGAAATTAAATTAATTAATTTATTCAATTTAAAGCTTCAAACAGCTAACTTAAGGCACTACAATCACTCTGCCTGTTTTACATTCATTGTCCACTTGATGGCACAGTAGAGAAAATAAAGCCTTCAGCTCATGAGTCGAGAAAATAAAACGGAAAGCTTCAGCGCTTCAAAAGGCTTCATTTTGCATCACTAATAAAATGTTCTTCTTAGAGGTAGCAAAGAGACTTGGCAAACAAGAACACACAGGCCTGACTCTACCAACATAGGTGATCATCAGGCAAAGCATGCCCAACCTGCAGCTCCTTATATTCCTCAGTGGCCTGATTAGAAAATGCCTGACAGGTGTGCAATCAGCAGCAACTGGTCACACCCACCAGCTGAGATTCTCTGTAGAGAAGAGGACTCACACAACACAAAAACACACTGATACCAGAATCATGACTCCAAATGCCCTCCAGAGAAAGACTTTCAAAGAACACTGTACCAACTGGCAAGCATTGTGGTGGTGGGATCCTGTTGAGGGTCTATCGGACTGTCAGTGGTACAAAGCGGATGGAATAATGAAGATAGAGGCTGACTGGCTGTTTTAACAGTACAAAGATCCCAAACACCCTGGTTTTGGTATGATTTAGCTGCCATTAAGCATCTGGATTAGTGCCAACTGGTCTATAAATTTTGGTAATTTGTAGACCGGTCTTCAAAGCTAGAAACTATTTAAATGAGCTCTACCAAATCTAACAAGCAGAGAGGTCAAATATCCAGCCAAAATTATACCAGGACCTTATTGATATATACCAAGGTGAGGTTGAGGCAAAACCTCTTAACAGACATTTAACCAAATATTATTTGGGGGGTATGTATATATTTGAACACTGTGTGGAATATCCACAATAATGTCGAAGTTGTGCACCTACTTTTCTATTTTTTTTGGAAAGTCACTGAAGTTGCATGTTAAAAACATTCCAAGGATACATTCAAAGCCAAAATTAGGATGACGTTTAAGGTCATGATTAACGCATGCAAACATCTGACCCTCAGTGTAGTTTAATGTGTGGATATCAGAAAGAGAGAGCACCAACAGAGCCAATGTTTAATCTGTCACCACAGAGATGTATGCTGTCTGTGTACCTTCTTTTCTCTTTGTCTGACATTCCCTTGTCATAAATTTCAGCCCTTTCTCCATTTCTCTTGGGTCCTCCTCTGTTTCTTATTTATTTATCTCTCACCTTCTCCTTCTGCTGCAACCAAATTGGATTTATAGAAGCTGGCTCTTATTGGGGCTCAGAAGCATCTTTGAGTAAATTCATTTTTTAATCTTTTGATCCAGTGAGTCAGAATGAAACATTTTTTTTCATAGAATGTAATCTGCAAACTGAAGATGACATGCAAAGTGAATGAGTTGAAACTATAATCTCAGCCTGTGAGTTTTAGATTTGTTGGTTTGAGAGTGAATTGTTGATTTTGTTTCACAAATTTCTCATCCTGTATTAAACTCCATTCCTAATCACTGGCATTTTGATGAGTTAGCTACTTTTTCATCTGATTTTAACATGCAAGACCAGACTGATGTTTATTTCAGTACTAAATCCTTTATTAAACAGTTTTGCACTGTTTGACCTCAGTGTCTTGAATTTTCCTCCAATGCTTCTCCATTCAATACAATTTATCATTTCTCTCATCTTTCTCTTTGTGCTTGACTTTTTGCTGTTGTCTCACATGATTAACCCTTTCTACGCTGATTTTATGCCACAGGAAAAAAAAAAAAAAAATCATCTGCTCTTGAAGGTTTCAGGCAACAAACAGAAAAAATATGTTTTTTTCACTTAAGAGTAGACCAGCCTCACCGAAGCACAGTATATACCAATAAATGCCAGCTCCCATCTACCAGACACGGAGGCAAATGGGTTCTGATTTGTCCTTTGGCCTTAGTAGAAAGTCTGTGACAGGCTGGTAAAAGCAAGTGGCCTTTCTTTATATTCTGAAGCGATGACGTGCTGGGAACATTTTAACAGCATATAGAGGTTTTCTGTCGATGGCTGATTTCTTAAATTACTTTGAAAGTTCTTGTCATTGGCGGATCCATACATTTTCATGGTCATGATGATGTGGTTTAGGCAAGATTCCAAAGTAAGTATGTTAATACTTACATGCTTTTAATGGTATGTAGCTCTTTTAATGGACAGCTCCCCCAATACATCAATGAAATGTCGGTCTCTTATTCTTCAGGTTGCACTCTTTGGTTCTCTGCCCAGAACCTCTTGAAGGTCCCTAAGGCCTGGTTCAAAACTCAGGGCTACCTGTCCTTTCAGGCAGTAGCCCCCAGGCAGTGGAATGCCTTGCCCCTGTCTCTCCCTGTGGCCAACTCTGTTGACTCCTTTAAAAAGCAGCTTAAGGAAAATTTTAAGACAAGCTTTTGGTTAAATGTTCTACTTATTGTTTTATTACCTGTTTTTACTTTCTCTGTTTTATATTAAACCTATATTTGTATATATTTTATCTACACTCTGTAAAGCAGTTTGTGATTTTATCTGTGAAAGGTGCTATATAAATGAAATATACTTACTTACTCACGAAGCACGCGAATGGGCTTTTTTTTTTCTATTGCGTCCCCACGCAATACTTTTTGTGTTCTAACGCAATAGTCTTTGCATTATCTCGCAATACTTTGTGGGATAGTTTCCAAACCAGAAAACTGCTTAAACGGAACAAACACTACACCCGTTTTTGAGATTGATTGAGTTTAATTTTGAAATCCGCCTTAAAAAAGGGATATTCAATCAGATTTAAAGACAGTTTTTATGCACAAGCTGTCAGACTATTGAAGTCTATACAATAATACTGAACTCAACCACATTTGTAATCGTGCACAAATGTGCGCGATGTGTACTTTTTTTATTGAACGCCATTAGTGCTTTGAACATGGTGTTCATTATGGACAATCTGTGACTAGCACAGAAGTCCAATAACAAAACACCGTTCGGATTCAGATCGGCCATTGCTCCCGATCACGTCTCTCCAGGTGTCACTGTCGTTTCCCATGTGGGCGTTGAAGTCCCCCAGCAGAATAATGGAGTCCCCGGGAGGGGCACTATCCAGCACCCCCGACAGGGACAGAAAGAAGGCTGGGTACTCCGCACTACCGCTCGGCCCGTAGGCCGAGACAACAGTCAGAGGCCTATCCTCAACCCGAAGGCGCAGGGATACGGCCCTCTCATCCACTGGGGTAAACCCCAACACGAGATGGCTGAGCTGGGGGGCAACAAGCAAACCCACACCAGCCCGCCGCCTCTCCCCGTGGGCCACTCCAGAGTAGAAGAGAGTCCAACCCCTCTCAAGGAGATGGGTTCCAGAGCCCACNTCCCCGGGGGTAAACCCCAACACGAGATGGCTGAGCTGGGGGGCAACAAGCAAACCCACACCAGCCCGCCGCCTCTCCCCGTGGGCCACTCCAGAGTAGAAGAGAGTCCAACCCCTCTCAAAGAGACGGGTTCCAGAGCCCACGCTGTGCATGGAGGCGAGCCCGACTATTTCTAGTCGATATCTCTCGACCTCTCGCACAAGCTCAGGCTCCTTCCCCCCCCAGCGAGGTGACATTCCACGTCCCTAGAGCCAGCCTAAGCATCTGGGGATCAGGCCGCTGAGGTCTCCACCTTTGTCCGCCACCTTCGTCCGCCACCCAATCCTCTTTGCACCGGTCCCTCACGGTTCCCCCTGCAGGTGGTGGGCCCACTGGGGGATGGCCTCGCGTCTCTCATTCGGGCTTGGCCCTGCCGGGTCCCGTGAGGAGCAACCCGGCCACCAGGCGCTCTCTGGCGAGTCCTGACCCCAGGCCTGGCTCCAGGGTGGGACCCCAGCTCCGCCGTACCGAGCGACATCACGTGCCTCGATATTTTTGTCCTCATGAGGGATTCTTGAACCGCTCTTTGTCTTTGACCAGATCCCGGGGGATGTTGGAGACATAGAGTCCGAGTGGACCATGTTCTCCGCATCTATTGTCGATGCTGCTGCCCGTAGCTGCTGCCGTAAGGTCTGCGGTGCCTGTCGCGGCGGCAATCCCAGAACCCGGTGGTGGACACCGGCAGTAAGGGACGCTGTCAAGCTGAAGAAGGAGTCCTATCGGCTGTGGTTGGCTTGTGGGACTCCTGAGGCGGCTGATGGGTACCGTGAGGCCAAGCGTGCTGTGACCCGGGCTGTGGCAGAGGCAAAAACTCGGGCCTGGGAGGAGTTTGGTGAGGCCATGGAGAAGGACTACTGGTTGGCCTCGAAGCGATTCTGGCAAACCGTCCGGCGCCTCAGGAGGGGAAGCAGTGCTTCGCCAACACTGTTTATAGTGGGGGTGGGAGGCTGCTGTCCTTGACTGAGGACATTATCGGGCGGTGGAAGGAGTACTTCGAGGATCTCCTCAATCTTGCCATCATGCATTCCCTGGTGGAAACAGAGGCTGGGGACTCGGGGTTGGACTCTTTCATCACCCAGGCTGAAGTCACCGAGGTGGTTAAAAAGCTCCGCGGTGGCCTTCGGGGGCGGATGAGATCTGCCCTGAGTACCTCAAATCTCTGGATGTTGTGGGGCTGTCATGGTTGACACACCTCTTCAACATTGCGTGGCGGTTGGGGACAGCTGCCCTTTGTCAACTGTCCTGTTCATAACTTTTATGGACAGGATTTCTAGACACAGCCAAGGGCCGGAGGGGGTCTGGTTTGGGGACCAGTTGGTTTTGTCTCTTCTTTTTGCAGATGACGCGGTCCTGCTGGCCCCCTCTAGCCAAGACCTACAGTATGCGCTGTAGCGGTTCGCAGCCAAGTGTGAAGCAGCTGGGATGAAGATCAGTTCCTCCAAGTCAGAGGCCATGGTACTCGACCGGAAAAGGGTGGCTTGTCCTCTTCAGGTTGGAGGGGAGTTCCTGCCTCAAGTGGAGGAGTTTAAGTATCTCGGGGTCTTGTTCACGAGTGAGGGAAGAATGGAGCGGGAGATCGACAGACGGATCGGTGCGGCTGCCGCAGTAATGAGGGCACTGTGCCGGTCTGTTGTGGTGAAGAGAGAGCTGAGCCGAAAAGCAAAGCTCTCAATTTACCGGTCGGTCTACGTTCCTACTCTCACCTCTGGCCATGAAGTTTGGGTCATGACCGAAAGAACGAGATCCCGGATACAAGCGGCTGAAATGAGCTTCCTCCGTAGGGTGGCCGGGCACTCCCTTAGAGATAGGGTGAGGAGCTCAGCCATCCATGAGGGGCTTGGAGTAGAGCCGCTGCTCCTCCACATCGAGAGGAGCCAGTTGAGGTGGATCGGGCATCTATATTGGATGCCTCCTGGACGCCTTCCTCAGGAGGTGTTCCAGGCACATCCCACCGGGAGGAGGCCCAGGGGACGGCCCAGGACACGCTGGAGGGACTATGTCTCTCGGGTGGCCTGGGAACGCCTTGGGCTCCACCTGGAGGAGCTGGAGGAGGTGTCTGGGGAGAGGGATGTCTGGGCGTCTCTGCTGAGTCTGCTGCCCCCGCAACCCGGTCCCGGATAAAGCGGAAGACGACGAGTACGAGAACTTATGTACTATTCACACATATTTTCTATTTATGGCACAGTCACAGTCTTATTTCACATAATGATCTAGTGTAATCCAAATAGTTACTGTTTGAGCTATATTCTGTTCATATTTTAAAATGCTTTGAACCAAATCCACTGTATACTAGTTAGCCATAACATTATGACCATGCATTCACTGGCCACTTTATTGGGTAAACTTTACCAGGTTAGGGTTACACATTTTAATATAGACACCACAGGTAACAAATAAATAAAAAAAAAGTATAACTACATAAAACTGGGAGTAGAAGTGGGTTATTACAGTTTGGTCAGGATGTAACATCTCAGTGATGGCTGCTGGAACAAAACTGTTTTCAAACCTTGTATCCTTCACCTTGGGAGCTGATGCCTTCATCCAGGAAGAATAAATTCAAAACCCATTATGTAAAGGATGTCAGTCATCCAGAGAAACTGAACCACCAACCGCTTTAACTGTCATCAATGTAGAAGTGATGCTTGGTTCAGCTGAGGTCTTCATCAAAAATGTTTCGTAAAACAAACTAAATCTATGTGTAAAAATCTGTATTAGTGAACTCACCTTGTTATTATCCAGTTTTGTATCTGCATGGTTAAAGATGTACTGATGCATAGAACCATTTTTGCCATGCAGACACCAAACTGGGTAATTAAGTCATAGTGAGTCTCACTGTGAGTGGGCTCAGAACATCAGTGGTTTGGAGTCAGCGTTTCTGCTGGAAGTAGACCGCTGTCATTAAGAGCCTCCGTAGGTATATTCTCATGGTGGAACAAGTGAAGAAAGATGAGATGATATATCAAAGCAATAGGCTTCCTACACCTAAAACACTTTGTTCAGCTGCCTGTGTGTCATCTTAGCCATTAAAATATATGGTTTATTCACCATGGTAACAGTGAGGTAAAACAAAGACAAAGTCAGGGGAGTGAGATGAAGCGAGAGAAGAAGGATGACCTCAGTGATAGAGAAGGGCTCATAAGGTGTTGCATACTGATGATAGGAAAAAGAAACACTGTTAATGTGATGCTAGGCATAGAAGACAAACAGTCTAATGAAGCTTTGCATAGACAATAATGAAGAAATGGGAATGGAGAGACCTCTTTAGCTGTAGATAGAAGCTCATGAAATGATTACATGGTGCATGCTTATCAGCATAAACTGCTGACTTCATTAATGCAGCCGTATCTGCAGGTTGGATTTAGAAAATCTGTTAACACTTTTTGGTAACTGTCAGCAAAAAGCTGAAAAGCTTGCAAGAAAACCTGCGAAGTGCACTTTGGGATGCAGGTTGTTATTGTTCCCATCTGTAGCCTGTAATGACTCGCTGTGTTGCACTTACCGTTAGCTCGTAAAACTTAAAGTAACGTTGTTTCAGGGACATTAGCTTTGATAACACTGCTAAGAAAACCTTCATAAAATGATGGCAATCATCTCAAAGTGACTCAATTAATTTAACACTATGGATTTTTTAGGGCTTTATGTGGCACATTTGACACACTTTGCTGTTTGTTGGACAGTACAAATGAACTCTACGCTCTATGTGGAATATGCAGCTACTCTGCTATGGGTTTGGCTCGGTTCAGCTTGCAGTTTAGGCGCTCACAGCTGTTTAGTTCAGTTCAACCATTTACATTTTTGCCAGCAAATACTATACATTACAAAAGATAACCTAACATTTACAGTTATTGTCAGGGGCATGTTTGTAAAAAGTGAATGAATGGTTCGGCTTCGATGTGACAGTTTCAGTGCTTTTAGGGAAGCAATGGAGAGACATTGGTGATTTTCAAATGTTTTTCATATATATGGCAAAAGAGGTTTAGAATTGCTTGCCTTTAATTGTTGCTCAGTAAATAAATAGTAATTCACAGACAAATCTTAACAAAAGTGGAATTTTTCTTCCAGCTACATTATTGTTAAAACCATTGTATGTTTATAAGATCCATCTGACCCAGATTCATACGCTATATTTGGGATGTTGGAGAACAATGAGAACTGTTCATGTTCAGAAAGTTAAGGTGTTCCTGCAGCTTGAGGATTTTAGTTTGAAACCCTGTGGCCTCTACTGAAATACTGTCAAATTCCATCTCCTGAGGGACAGAGTCCTGCATGTTTTACATGTGTCCCTGGTCCAAAAGAGCTGACTGAATGACCTCATCAGTTATCAAATTCTGCAGTGATCAATGATCCATTTGTTTCATGTGTATTGAAAATGCAGAACTTAAGCCCTTAAATTATTATATTTAAACCCAAACAGGCTGTTTGTCAGCTGATCAAAAATTAAAGACCATTAGCCTTAAAAAGTAAAAGTCAGCACAAAAATATGATTTTCTGTCTTTGTCTAAAACCTATTCTCACTTTTATGACCTGTGATGGTACAGGCAAACAAAACACTATATTTTCTTTAGCTAGACTGGAGGATCAGACAGGCTGTCCATGAAGACACAGGCAGATCCTGAGTCCAACGTAGCCTTGCTGATGCTGACTGCAGCCTTAAAACAGCATCTGTGGGAGAAAAGAAAAATAATCTGTCATTCAGCAGAATAACACTGCAGTTCACACAGCCCTCAGTTGTTCCAGGAGAATAATGTCCCATTTTGGAATCATTCTGTATGTTTTCCTGATCTAAACTCCACTGAAAGCCTTTGAGGATGGATGGGAGGTTTACAGAAACAAATATCCGTTCCAGACCATGGATGCCCTTTATGAGGCCACTTTCCCTACATGGAGCAATATTCCCCACATTTGATGTGCTTGGAGAAACAGCATGTGTAGTGCATGTTAAAAGTCACAATGAACCAAACACAGTATAAAAGGTGTGGTTCATTTGTTCAAGGAGAAGATGATTTATCTGACTGAGAATACACAGGATTGTTTTAATTGTAATTATGCTTAATTTTGGCTTCATAGATTTAACTGTTTATATTAACGTCACTTAGACTGGCTTTCATTGCGGTTTCTGCTGTTCAGGAGCAAAAAATCAAGATTCAAATGAAACAGAGAAAATGGGTTTGCTTACTAAACAGGACAAGATTTTCCCGCTCTGGGTTAATAGCTGCTTGTTTGTTGAAGGGGTGTTGTGCATGTTTCCTCTCGCTCTGCTAAGCTGCCGTGGTCCCTGAGGTGAAGCAGGAGACTGACTAGAAATATAACATGGATGGGGAAACTGAATGCATTAATTTGTGATGAAGGCCAACAGTAGAAGAGTTGACAAGGTGAGGGAGGCAGGAAACTACATGCTCATTTTAATTTTATAATACGTTCCTTTTATGAAGCCTTATGGTTATAAAACCTGGGATGAAGATTGTGTTTTTCATTGTGCTTGCTAGCTTGCTCAGGATGAGAGGTCACTGCAAGTTAATTCAGTGACTCGATCCAATCAGCTGGGCTTTCTTACAGAACCTTCTAACCTTTAGCATTTCATCATCAACTGAATTCAACAGTTTGCATTATAGTTTGATGAAAGTGACTGCATGTAATTTGATCTGCATCAGAGTATATGATTGGATTTACTGAAATAATTTGGCTTGATTTAAATTAAATTTGGGTTCTGAATAATGAGGCACTATTTGGATCTCTTTGTCTTATGGGGTGCTTTGAGGTATTGTGAATTGGCACAGTATTAATAAATTGAATTAAGTTTAGTTTTATGTTGCAAATTATGGCTGGAAGGAAGTAAGGAAGGCTCACACATCAGTTTATTAATCAATACATAAAACAGGTCTCAGTAGCACCAAATAGCTCCTGCTGGAGAAGATTGTTTCCTTCCAGATGCCTTTGTTTCTCCTCTAGCTTAGATTTTATTTCTCTGCTGCCATAATGGAGAATCCTTTTATTTTTGAAGATTCATTTCTAGTAGACAAGATGGGGGGTTTCTAAAGATCTGAGAGGCTTCAAACAGACTCCAGGAAGCCAGAGATTTCTCAGGAGCCATTTGAAGCTTCTAAGATGCTCTGTCTTCACACCTCTCCTGAATATTTCTTTTAATGTTGGACTTTTTCTGACAAATAGTAAATACTACCCAAAAACATGCAGCCTAATTCTTTGTGTACAGAGATTTCTAATACATCAGAAAAATCTGGTTTTTATTTGTAGCATCCGACAACCTCTGGCACCAAAGACAGAACAAATGCAGCTGTGTTTGATGTTCCCGTCAGCATTTACCCTCCATCAAGCAGCCATCCCTGTCATTGGCACAGGAAGCCACTGTAAATTGAATGTCATGCTATTTTTAAACTTTTAAACTGTATTTATTGGAGAGCCGGTGGCAAGTCTTTTTGGGGGGAGATGCACCAAGGCACATCAGTTTATCTCCAGTTGTTTAGAGATCGCTGCAAATGAAAGATATTACAGTAAAACTTTTTTTTTACTTTAAAAATAAAATCCATTTATTTTTTCATCCACACAGCTGGAGGTTTCTACCACAGACTTTGCTGGGAATGTCATTGAGGGACCCGCCATACTTGTGATCACTGTCATTGACCAAAATGACAACCGGCCCATCTTCAAAGAATCACGTTACACAGGAGAGGTGCTCGAGGGATCCCCTACAGGTAGGAGAAATGGTTATATTTAGGCTCTCTAAGGAGAATTGAGCATTTATTGGATTTAGCTGGACAGCCATACCTGATGTACTTTGAGATGTCCTCTGGTCTGGAGGAAGGATGATGTTTTCCTTTATATCCTCACTGCAGTAGATCCATCCCGCAAAAGTCTGAATCGAATGAATTATTATTTAATGTTTAAAAGCAAAGAAACTTGTTCAGATGTGTTTAAGATTTAACCTTAGCTGAACATATCCTGAGGGTTTGACTTGCTTCATACTTAAATATTTATCGTTGCATCTTAGATTTTTGCAGAGCATGTGATTATATTTTATTCAAACAATAATTTTCTTGTTTTCATAAACAGCAATTTTCAGTGAAAAAAACATTACATTTTCTTTAAAAAGTAGAAAA
The DNA here is from genome assembly GCA_036250325.1 of Characodon lateralis. NCBI lineage: Eukaryota > Metazoa > Chordata > Actinopteri > Cyprinodontiformes > Goodeidae > Characodon > Characodon lateralis. The sequence goes on along the minus strand of JAHUTJ010025898.1, from coordinate 7,539 downwards.
AACACAGCTTTCACTATGTTGCAATAGAAACACTCTGAGCCTATACTAGTGACCAATTTGATTCAGTTTAAACACAATGCAGTCAACCTGTGGTTTTTTAGGCCAGTTAGAATCTCAGCTGATTGAGTCACTGATTTAGCAGAAGTCCCTCCTACTTAGCAAGCTTGAGGTGATGGAACACAGATAAGTAAAGTTATAAAAGCAAGACATAAAGAACAAAATAAATAGCTAAGAAATGGTGAAAATACACACACAACACAACACAAAACCCAAACAAGTCAGGACCATGACAGGAGCATTCAGTATGTCATCTTCAGACTGCCATAACATATATTTGTAAACATAATCTGTAAAGTTTGGTTCATTTCTTGTTGGATTCGAGACAAATTATATTATTTGTAAAACGAGACATTTTGTTCCTGATGTTAAATATTCTGAATCTGCTTCACCAGATTTGTTGATATTTAAACCAGTTCAGTTTTTTCTCTTTGAGTCGGGATAGAAAACCTATTAGTGTTTAGCTCAAAATCAACTAAAATACTTGATGAAAAGCTTGGTGAACAGCTAAAAATCACTTAGTATAATTGGCTATAATAAGAAGCTCAGAGCCTTTGGGTCTGATCAAGGAGATGTTTGCTTGTGTTCTTCATGGATTTTGGAAGTAAATCCTTTGCTGCAGTAATTTGAGGAGTGATCTAAGTGGATCGTATTTGTTTAGCTCACTTCCTGGAATTTAAATCACCTTTTCAACCATCCTTTAGCCTCAATACATTCAGGTGTTTCAATGTTCAATTCAATTCTTACTGTGCATGCAGCTGTGATTTGGAGATTCATCCACCATGCTATGGTTACCATGTTTGTCATGTAAGCTGTGTGGGGGTCTTCTGTTCATACAACCTGGAGTGCAGAACCAGGGTACATTTGGCTGCTGAATGAAATCCTGTTCATTCTTAAGTCTTTATGTTTCATTTGACTTGACATGAAAATTGATCTCTTTGGAGGAGATTTTTTTTTCCTGATCGACTCTAACCTTTGAAGACAAACCGTGTTGCCTTCAGAGGAGAGACAGTGGTGATTTGTCTTCCCATCTGCTGAAAAGTATTCTTCTTGCTCGTACTGTGCTTCCAACTGTCATAACTACACTGCATGGTGTTAAGGATTAAATTAGTAGAAATCAATTGCTTTTCACTGTGTGCACCTATTGTTCACTTAGAAAACAATTATCTTATTCACTTAAAAGTGTCCTTTGGGTTTTTACTTCATTGCTCATATGATGTGTGTTGTGCATAAGATCCTTCTACTGCTTGCAGTACTATAAAATAAAAGGATTAAATACAAACCAATGCACTCTTGTTTCACAATGCTTCTCATTGTGTTTACTCTAACATCATTACCACAAAAAACAACATATAAAATCTTTAAGAACCAGCAGAGCTCCTCAGATAAAAGGGATCAGTAAACATGTGAAGAAGAGCTGCACATAAACAAAATGCAGGTCAGCTTAAAGCTTTTAGTATGACTGCATCAGTAACACAAATCAGGCAAAATACCCAGGAGGTAAAAAATGATCATTTAAAAATGTGTTTAGAGTAACTTCTTTCTTCCAATGCTTGAATGTTGTAGCGTGAACCTACTATTAAACTTTTCAGGACATGACAAGAGCTTTCTGCTGCCCTGCCCACTTCAAATGGCCAACTAGATGATATTATATAGAAACACTAAACCTTTTCAGGTCAAAATACATCATGTTCTTTCAAACAATAGTATCCCATAATAGTGATATTTTCCTGATATTCCAAGCTGCTTTCCATCTGTTTAAGTTAGGTTTCAGTGTTGGATGTTAATTATGTCAGCCTTCAGAGGGCCTGATCTACTAGGATCCCAAATAAGAAACGCTAAATTGTGTGTGTTAAAACAATTTAATATGCTATTAGTGGGCTTGTTACTAAAACAGGTGCAACAATGGTGTAGACCGCCCTCATTAAATGAGGACTTTGCCTTTGCTACAGGCACGTACACCGATGCCATACTGATGCTCAAATACCTGCTCTTTTGCCCTGGATGAGAAAAGGGGCCTCTCTGCTGGAGCCAAGGGTCGCGTTAGCCAAATATTTTCCATTTTTGAAACGGTGACAGAAAAATCTAAGGGACATCTGTTATTTTGACAGATTGCAGTCTACATCCTGACCTCTTGGTGCGAGGTAGCATATTAATTAGCTGTCTTCTCACTTGATGCATGAATTTGTTGCCTTCACTCCGAAATATCTAAAAAAAAAGCGAAAAACGACGATGGTGTTGATAACAGAGGTGAATAAACAGGGACTGATCCAGTGGTGGATGAAGAACAAACATGTGCGGCTGTGCTATTCAGGTCAATGCGGGCCAGGAGGAAGTTGTGAGACTGTGCATTCAGGCCACAGCAGGTTATCTGTTCATATTTTAGGTGAATTGTTTAATTTCATTGTTTATATCTAGTTACTGGGACCACAGTCAGTGTTTTTTGTCACTGCAGAGAAAAAGTTACATGTATTCATCTGGTTAATGTGGATTCTCTGTTCAGCTTGTTTGGGCTTGACTATTAATTAAAATAAAATAAAATGAATGAAAATGAATGCTACTGATTGTTTAATTATTGTCATTTTAAAAAGTGAAGTGAAGGGTAAATATGGATTATGGCAGGATTTTTATGACCCTGTCAGTCAAAATGAAAAAGTCTAGCACCACCTCTGGCTTCAGCCCAATTTTCTTCTTCAATCATCAATATTTAAAAATAAAATTTACCCATATTTGATTGGCATTTATTTGAGTGTTCTGGCCCTCCACCGCCCGATGGCACACACAACGTCCTGCCTTGCCCCTCGATCCTCCTACTCCACTTTGCCGCCATGCAGTGTGGACCGCACGGCCAACAGCTGCAGCCCTACACTTCTCCTCTGACCCGCATGACGGACAGGAGACAGGTCAGTGTTTGTAGAATCCCAGAAGGTAGATTGGAAGGGTCATTGAAGAAAATAAAAATAAAAATTTCAGGCATGCACTAGACAACTTTTTCAGTTTGTTTCCTTCAATGTCCTTAACAGACTCCAATATGGTATCATGTTCCCTGGTGGCTGTTAATGTTCAGTTTGGTTTGTTTGTTTCATTTGTGGTGTTTTTCTTTTTAGTAAAACTGCATTAAGAATTTAAATAAAATGCATTCCTCAAGTTGCTCATGATTAATAGCTTTGAATCGGTTTGGCCGATGTCTGCAGCCTCCCTGCTTAATCTGTCTTTTCCAGCATTTTCATAGCGAATATGTTGTGAGACATGCAGCAGGGAACTTTAATATGAGCCACCTTTTCTGGGCTATATAGAAGCACTCCTCCAGTTCAATCCAGACACTAGTGTTGCGCTAAAAAAGTGATGTTGTTAGCCAGACGCAAGAACAGGCAGCGTTAAAAGGAGTTTTTTGATTGGAGATGTGGCATGGCTTCTAATTGTGACTTGCTTGATATCAGCCTTTGATTTGATTTGGCATTGCCGGATAGATATGTATCACAGATATGTTTGTAATGCTATGCCAGTTTTCACCTGACATTCAGATGTGCTAAAAATAGACACATAAACAGTGACCATAATCTGTTTCATGGTAAATGGCCTGCACTTGTATAGCGCTTTATCAAGTCAGAGGACCCCAAAGTGCTTTTCACTACAATCATTCATCCACCCATTCATTCATTGACAGTGGTGAGCTACAATGTAGCCACAGCTGCACTGAGGCAGACTGACAGAAATGAGGCTGCCATACAATTGGCGCCACCGAACCCTCTGGCTTTTTCTCTTGCTCTCGGTGGAAGACACATGTGTTTTCTCTCCCTGCTGATCCTTGCTTCTGCCTCACTTCGCATATTTTCCAAACTTGTAAATTATGGATTTGGTCAGCTGGTCTCTCAACGTAATGGATCAAATTTTTTCAACGGGAAGACACGGTAAAGGAGAACCCTTTTGTCCAGATGGGACGTTCTGCTCTGGAAACACAATGGATTCTTGACAGCAGGGGAAGATTGTGTTCCTGACTAGAATGTCGGTCGAGGACGTAGAAGATGTGTACAAATTTGGACTTTTGATAACAGGATTTCTGCTTTTTGGAGTTGGTGGTTACCTGGCTTATCCAGTGATTCGCAAAATGTGGGCGGCTGTTCAAAGTGTTCCAATGCTGCCTGCGATGTTAGATGGAGTCTGTAGAGCAATCAACACTCAGACTGAAATGTTAAGAGAGCAGAATCGCAAGCTGGAGACGATTCTTGAGCAGAATCGCAGCCTGGCAGCGATTGGATTCAGAGGTTAAAGGATATAATCTTGGAGAAGCTGTATGCTCCAGATCTGTGGAAAGTACCAGAAATTTGGCTATTTGGATTCACAATTGATACATACCAGTAAAACTCTTAAGGTAGTTGGAAATTCACAACTGCCTGAACCACAACATTTATTGTTTTTCTAAATCTGGCGCCCCAATGTGGCCTTGGCAACTTCTGCTAACTNCAATTGAGACATACCAGTAAAACTCTTAAGGTAGTTGGAAATTCACAACTGCCTGAACCACAACATTTATTGTTTTTCTAAATCTGGCGCCCCAATGTGGCCTTGGCAACTTCTGCTAACTGGCTATGGACAAAATATCTCCTGGATGTTAGATAAATACGACGCTCTTCCCCAGCACTCCCCTATCAGCTGTGTGCTGATTGGACTATCTGGCCGAATGATAAAACTTCCACCTCTCTTCTCAAGGACAATGGCGCTTCTATCAGTGTTGACAGTCTAATTCTCGCAAACACACTCAGACTTATATATATTCGCACCCTCAAGATTCCACCGTACCCTTGATAAATCTTTACTTATGTGTGTGTTGCTTACCCCTGTTGAGGTTTTTTGTACTATTTCAGACTGTATTCTGCTAAGAATACAGTCTGAAATATGATTTTTTTCCTCCTATCTTACTTTACCTAAATGTGTGATTTCATTACTTTTCATAGATTTTCAGATTTCTCAGAAGGATTACCAGCGAAACTCAAAAATCATTAGTATTAGAAAATGGATTAAACTGTTTTTACACCAATGACCACAGATTTTTAGATTTCTTAGAAGGATTGTATTACAACTATTTCATAACAGTGAAGCCAAACATTATTAGTATTTGAAAGTTAGGACCCTTCTTCTAGCACAGGATGAATTCCTTACCACAGAGGACTTAATGAGTTAATTACCTCTATTAGATAGATTGGATTAGAACCAGCTCTTACCAGTAAACCCCCAAGGATTATTAATGTCATTTGATTTTTTTTTTCTTTCTCTGTTTGATTTTCTGTATCATTGTAATATGTACAGCGCTTTGAGTGCCTTGTTGCTGAAAAGCGCTATATAAATAAACTTGACTTGACTTCACTCTGACCACCATCAGCAGGCAAGGAGGGTGAAGTGTCTTGCCCAAGGACACAACTGAGATGGACAGAGCAGGGGCTAAAAACGGCAACCCACTAATTACAGAATGAACCCCTACCACCGTCGCCCCACATGATTTACCAGAAAATCTGTTTTAGTTAAAAACTTTTTTTTCCTTAGGTAAAGCTCTCTGACATCACAGAGGAAGACGTCTTTCTGATTGGCTAACTTCATGCTACCTTTAGCTCAGTGGCTATAAAACTCCCACCTTAATTAAGACTTTAGAGAGTGTGTTTTCTGAGTAAAAAATATGAACCTCAGAAAGAAAGAAAAACGTTTCCAAATAAGAAATGAACCCAACCGAGTCACTAGGGCCTACCCAGTATTTGGGGCTGCAGTTGAGAGCAAGGTACATTTTGCATTATACGCTGTGCTAGTTTGTCTGTTTTGAGTGCAGCTCTTCCAAACCCCCGGGTATGTTTAAGTTGACTTTTCTGATACTCACGCCTTTGCAGTAATAACCAGGTTCTGAATGTAAAGTGAAGAACCTTTAAACATCCAAACCCGCTGAGACATAAAAAGACCAGTGCTGCTCTTTTATTCAACAGTGACCTCTGTGGGCTGACAGATAAGGTCCTGTCCTCTGTGTCGAGATGTGTCTCTAAACCAAAAAGCCAATAATAACAGCGTTGTATGTCTGTGAGCTGAAGATAACAGAATGTATTGGATCCAACAAAGCCCTTTTTCTTGTTCTGAACCGATGCTGATGTAAATCCTGGCGATCTCTGGGGGCAAATCAAAAATGACCGACCTCTTGACACCTTGGATTAAGACCGCTACTTGGTAACTTCTAGGTTTTTATTCAGCTTAGTTCTAGAGAAAAATCATTCCCGTTTTATTCTCTCATTCAGCAAATGTGCAGTTAAACATTAGTTCACCGTCTTGCCGATTATTAATTAGGTGTGTGTTATTTTATTAGCCTTAGTTATTCCATGAGTAAAAGAAAGACATGGTATGTTATTATTTCTCCCAATAATCTCTAGTAAACAATTTCTGTGCTTAATGTTTTAATAAATATTCTTCTGCCCTCAGTTATGTGTCCCCACATAACCTAGACAGAGAGCTAAACAAAATAGTCCAGGAGTCTGAAGAACTTTCAAATGGTTTACTTGAACCATAATTGTTTCCATTTCTTTTTCTTTTTCTTTTAATATCTGTGATTGTCCCATATTGAGCACACACAACCAGCAATGAATGAGTCTGTCACCCTCCTACTCTGTGTGCACAAACAAGTGAAACTTAACTTTTTTTATGGTCTAAAGAAAATACCTCTTCCTGCCGCTACATGGCAGTGTTTACCACAAAACACTGGGTTTCTTACTGCAACCAAATAAACACTCTCCACCTGACGTCATATGGATGTCATTCAAACAAACTTGCATAAAACATTTATCAGCTTCGAAACAATATCAAGTAAGTCCATAGTCTCTTATGCAGTGTCCTTTGATACTAGAAGAACGACCTAATGTATGCAACGTTAAAAAAACCTTTGTTCACCATTTCTAAAGACTTTAACTTCTAACTTTCGCACTCTGCCATCCTCACTAAGAAAGGCTCTGTTGACAAATCCAATAGGCCAGTCATTCCTCTTCTCTTGACCATCTTTGAGTAAGACCACATCCCCTACTTGAAAATTCGGTCTTGGTGTTCTCCATTTCCTTCGATCTTAGACACTGATGTATTCCTTTTGTCATTGAGCCAAGAAAACCTCAGCCAAGTACTGCACACGTCGCCATTGCGCTCTGAAAAGGTCGTAACTCTCAAAATGGCCGGGTTACACGGATGGCATGCCATACTTTTGAGTGAGCAGCATAGCAGGACATTGGGTGCTCTGAATCAGTAGAAACTGTTGTAACAGGCCGTGCATTCATTATTGCAGTTACAGGGGTTGGACAATGAAACTGAAACATCTGATTTTAGACAACAATAATTTATTAGTATGGTGTAGGGTCTCCTTTTGCGGCCAATACAGCGTCAATTCGTCTTGGGAATGACATATACAAGTCCTGCACAGTGGTCAGAGGGATTTTAAGCCATTCTTCTTGCAGGATAGTGGCCAGG
>JAHUTJ010025897.1:0-20345 GCA_036250325.1 Characodon lateralis | reverse complement strand
CTGCCAAGTCTGTCCGGCTTTCTCCTCCTCCAGCGGATCCAACTCACCACCAGGTGGTGATCAGTGGACAGCTCAGCCCCTCTCTTCACCAGAGTGTCCAAAACATGCGGCCGAAGGTCTGATGATATGACAACCAATCAAATTAGATGAACCAAACTCTGCAAAGAAGACTGGTCAGATATCCGGCCAGAAATATGCCAAAACCAGATTCTAATTTTTAAAACTCACTGAAGTTGTGTCTATGACAAGTGCATGTTATTACTACTATTACTACTACTTCTGTATACTATGCAAAAAAACAAAAAACAAAACTCCACTACTCTGAGCCAATTCTGAGAGCAGTGGTGACACAGACAGCAGGGATTAAGTTCCAGACTGACCTTGGCGATGAAGACTCCGGTATCCAAAACAGCTTTGATGTGCTTCAGCCAGCCTGAGCTCTCCAAACCCTCCAGGAAGTCGGACATGGAGGGGGAACGAAGCTCACACACTGAAAGCACAATACAGCTGTCTCACTGGCAGGAAACATGGAGCATACCTGATCACTGGACTTCAAACATTATTCTCTCCCACAGCCCCCACAGGGTGTAATCTGTGCATTACTCATCTTTGTTCAAGACAAATATCACTTATATGACTGTTTAATGTGTTATACAGTAAATGTAGTTTGTAGGTCAGACACTTTATATAAAGATCAATATTTCTCAACCATCTTAAAACTAGTAAATTTCCCTAGTACCTTAAATGGTCCCATGATTTTTGAAACAATGACTAATGCATGTTTTAAACTGATACATGTCTAACTTCCTGTAGCAGCTAGCTGTGCCAATCTATTGCTAGTTTGTACATAAACCATAACAATAAATGGAGATTTTATTTTGTGGCACAACATCTGGTACTGTTAAAATGCCCCAACATCTGACACCAATGTGAAGACAGTTTGACATTTAGAAAACCCATAATTCTATGTGTGAAAATAACATTTAGTGTTTATTGTGGCATTATGATTAAAAACAGACAAGCATAAAAACCTGGTTTGGACTATTTTATACAGATTATTTGCAGAATCATTAACACTGTTTGGTGTATTTGTGAAAATAACAGTTGTCCCCCCCACCAAAAAAAGGCTAAAGATTGTCGTATTGTTTTTTTGAGAACCCAACATTTTTTTTAGCGTTTTGTCTTGAATGCTGGATCTATGGTTACACACCTATTCATTTGTCCTGTCTCCTCCATTACAGTGCCAGAGCCTTATTGTGTAAAGTCAACGTTGAGTAAAGTTGCTATATCCCATAGCCACCACAGGGGGGGCTGTAGTCCCAACATTGTCCAGCGTAGAGGTAGAAAATATGGTACCACTTTACAATAATACAACTCATATTACTATTTAACTAATGCACTAAATTGCTTAATGGTTTATAAAATGATTACAGCTTACTTAATAACACATTAATAACTAATTAGCAATTTATACCAAAACATGCAATATCAAAATATCATAAATTGGACATTAGGAATTTATCAGATGTTATGAGAAGATGTGATAGCAAAGTAGGTAAAATAATGAGTAGAGACGGCAGGTCATCGGTATGATACGGCACCCTGGGTGAGCACCACTTTCTAAAACCCTTCAGCTCAGATGTGGGCCAGGTAACAATGCAGTGCAGTCCCAGCATAATCTGCTCCCTCTAATGTCAGCAGCAAACAAGATGCTCCTACTCAGCAAAGGGCGGCAGCAACTACCCACTGATTGCACATACAAAAAAGAAACACAAAGCTCAATGAGGGTGTGACTAAAGGATAAGAGGCTTTGCATTTTTTAAATTTAGCTGCTTTGTGCCATCCCCATTGAATGCTGCCCTGGGTAGCCACCCATGTGACCTAAATCAAAATCTGCCATTAAATAAAGGCAATCAAGTAAATTTACTACAAAGGAACTGTGTACAAGTTTTATGCTGCCATTGCTAAAGAGAACTGAAAAGATGGGCCCAGTTTTCAATCAATGACACAGATGACAGGTACTTCTGCTGACAATGCATCAGTTTGACAAGCCGGGACAATACTCTGTGGTGTCTGACAGGAGAGAAGCAGGTCATCAGGTCTGTTTAGCCTGTGGTTAGGTTAATGGACCTCCACCTGGAAAATAAATCTGAGTTAATACTGCCAGGTGGGGTCCTCTAAATCTTATTAAAGTGTGCAGTTGTGTAGAGTGAAGCAGGCAGAGTGAAGGGCTGGCGCTGTCTCCTGGCATTTAAAGACTTCCCCTTCAGTACCAAGGGGCAAAGAGTTATCACAACTGAGGACAACTCCAACTTTTCAGACTTGAAATCACATCATTCTCACGCCCTCTGTCTCCCTTCAGGGGATAATGTGTGGGACAGTCCACTACGGGAAACCAAAAGAAAAAAACCTCTGAAATCAAATCCAGATGGATTCAAAGCCTTCTAGGAGCACCCCTATACAATACCCAGAAATTCTCCTGTGGCCTTATTTGAAGCCCAACTGCAGTGCAGCTCAGTCTGCATCACTACATATGAAACAGGCTGCCTCTATGCTTCAGTAAGGCGAAGGAGCAGTGGATTAAAAAAAGATCTTAAAACTATACAACTTTTCCCACACAAGCATTTATAAAAGGGGAACATTTTTTGACAGAGACAAACTCAAAACAGCTGCAAATACAGTGGTGAGAAAAAGCATTTCTACCTTACAGATTACGTCAGTTTCTGTTTTTTAGTCATACTTAACAACAATGAGGCGAGCATGAGTGGCCTGTTTAAGGTCACGCTACAGCATCTCAATCATCTTCAAAAATCAAAAAAGGAAATCATCCAAAGAGACTGCAATATTTTTACCTTCCAGCATTTTGTGTTGGCTGTTTCTCATGACGTGGATGTTTTCAATGCCCATGAACTGGAATTTTATGTTGGAGTAGTTATCTTCATTCTCATAGCCTTTTCCTGCAGCTCTGTTCGCTATTGCATTTAACTACGAAGACATGACACACGTTCACTCCAGTTAGTTTCAGCCACAGTGTTACAGTGTTCGCTTGATGTTAGTCGCAGCACATCTAGCACAGGGCCAGGATGTTCTGAGGACATGCAGCTGGTAAAAACAAAGCCCACCAGAACACACAGCACACTACTGGAAGCGGGTTAAAAGGGCTCACCTTAGGCCTGGTGTCCACCACATACATGAAGTCACTGCGGGGATTGGACTTCAAAATGGCCTCCAGCATCTGCTCATCCTCCAGGCAGCGAGCACTGAAACCTGACAGCGGCTGGCTGCTGCGGCAGATGGCAGCCTGGAAGGAGGGAAGAGGCTCTCAAGTTGAATTTGTGATCAACAGATGAGTTTAAAATGCTTTCTTTTAGATTTTGAGCTTTCTGATTGTGGTCACCAAGCTCTATGTCAAGTGTGGACATAAAGGACAGAGAAAGTCCATCCAAATGACCAGATATGTTACTGGCTAGCAAAGTTTTAATGGATGGCACCTGACATAGCTTACTGTACACTGCATCCAAGATCTCTGTTGCAGTTACAATACTGCACATATTGATACAGATATGTGATGCTCTAGTTTAAAAACTAGGAGAATTAGCATTAAAATAGAGATCAAGGCTTAGCGCATGTCCTCTTCTTGCACTGAGCGTTTCAGTTTCTCATATCTCTATTTAGCAGCCACAAGGGAAATGAGCACAGGACTTCTTGTGATGCTCCCCTCTGGAACATGATGCAGAATTAAGAAAAAACAGACCCTCTACCCTGGGAACCTGACCTCAAACACAAAGCAATCGTGTCTGACAAAGTAACATTTTGGGAAAATATATCACTTTCTCAAAAGAAAAACTAAAATCTAGTTGCAAGTCTTCCATTTACATTTTTATGAAGACAAAACTGGAACACCTTTATCACTTTTAAACCTAGATTGAACGGATGTGTTGTGGCTGAAGTATAACATTAAAACGGCAAGAATCCTTAAGCCGACGTCACATTCTCATTTGATTAATCAACAGCAGGACAAAAGTATTAAGGTATTTCAGCCAACAAAGTAGAGACACTATAGTTATAGCGTAGTTCTTGATCATTTTTTTTAATAAATACACAAGCTAACCATAAAATTCATGGTACATTTTTCTTCTGTGGTCAGGCTTTAACTATGGAACCTGGTCAAGCACATGGACAAAACTGTTAAACACCACAAGGAATACAGTTTGGAAATCCAAATATCTTTTCATGCTCCATTTTTATCCCGATCTAGAAAATACTTCAATTCTAGACTTTTTCAGAGTTTTCAAGACAGTGTAGGAACCCAGGAGAAATGAAAACCAACTGTGAAACTTAGTAAAATTAAAAATCAAACAGCAAACTTCACTCAAGGAGAGATTCCCACTGTTCCAGCATGTCGCATCCATTATTCCAACGAAGGACCTAAAACTGGACATCTCTTACAACCATTAGCATAGGACATTTTAAGGGTTTTTTCAGCTTTTTGTCAGTAAGCCGCCGCTCCCTTGATGCACCCAATGACAGCTATTTTGAATTTTAGCACAATTTCTTACAGTTTGAGCTCCACATTTTCAGTCTTACTCAACATATTGCGTAACTCAAAGTTTTGGCTGGTTTACAAGCGAAGTTGCCACTAACCAAGAGGACTCCTCTGTTCCAGAATTTGTCAAAGAAAAGCAATAAAATGGATATTACATGAATACATCACGTCTTATCTATATTAATTGTGATTAAAAAAGGTTCTTGCTTTGTTTTGCTGGGAATGATGCAGAGAAATGGACAATGTGCCTGCGGTTACAATCCTCCCACCTGATTCTTAACTTCATACTTAGTAAGAAATGCTGAAACTAAAATAGAAAATATCACATGCAGTCAACTTACATGGTTTTCTTTGGAGTAATATGACAGGGCAGGAAATCTGCCCCTGCTTCTGAACTTGGAGCTTCCAACCAGGACGGGGGGAGTGGCAGACTCGGGTACAAACAGCTCGGCAGGGTAAGTATCGCTCACCTTTAAAAAGGGAAAAACACAACTTTATTAGGCACGCAGAGACCATATTAGGATGAAATCTCTCCTCACAGGGTCAGCTCCCTGACCTTATAGTGTTGGTTGACCGGGGAGAGTTTCCACAGAGAGTTTGGAAGTCCCATACGGCGGTAATCCGACTTGAGGTCCACGAAGGCCCATTCCCGTCGCCTCTCCTCTTCGTCAATGCTTGGCTTGTAGGAGAAGCAGTACAGCTCCTCGTAACACTCTGCAAGGCCCAACACAGAAGAAAAATGTAATCAAATTAGGTGGAAGTTTAGTCTGTTGCACATACGTACAGTGCCTTTTCAAAGATGTTCAAACCCCTGTAGCTTTTCTCATTTTATCACATTAGAACCACAAACTTCCCTGAAAATTAGGCATGCATTTGTATTCACCCCTTCTGAATTAATACTCTTAAGAATAACCTTTTGCTGCAATTACAGCTGCTGTCACTCTTGGGGGTCATGTCTCTACCAGCTTTCTATGTCCAGAGACAGGAATATTGTTTTATAAGCTAGCTCTGCATTAAACGTCTGCACAACGTTCTTCCTGACTTGTCTGGTGTGATCCTTGGTCTCCATGATGTTGTTTGTTTCTTAATGTTTTCTAAAAAGAGGCCTTTATTGAACAGATAGTGTTATACTGAGAATAAATTACACAGAGAAGGACTAATTTAACAACTTCATTGAAGTCATTGAATTAGTACCTTGAAGTTTGTGGTTGTAATGTGAAAAAGTATTATATGTATTATTAAAGTAGTATATGAATGTGTTGGTTTTTTTTTTCACAAAGCTACCTAACTGAGCCTTTCGGTGATTTGGTGCCAAGGCTCACCTGGCTGGGAGAGCCGCTGCATAGACAGGTAGACATCATGACAATCCTGCTCTCTGGGGATGCTGAAATGAAGAATCTGGAAGTTCTTGCAGCGGATGAGCAGAGGACACCCTGAGGCGTTGGCAGCTTGTTTGTCAACGCTGGACACCAAACTGTGAAGTACCTGATGGAAGCACATATAGCCCCATAAACACAGTGACATATTTCTGCTCTCTGTAGGTTCAGTGCACTGATGTGTACCCATGTCTCACTGCGGCCTCCTGCTTCGCTCTCCACAAAGATGCTGTGGGTGGCCGTCAGGTAGAGGGTGCCCACCCTGCTCTTTCTGGGGGACACTCTGTCCAACAGCCTGACATTCTCCACCTGCAGGAGGGGGGCGGGGAGGAGGAGGGTGGAGGGGAGACGGGGAACATCAGCAACAGCTCCAGCTACTTGTGTGCACATGTCAGCAGCACTGATAAGTCAGACACACTCCGCAGGATCTGCGCACACCCTTTCTACCGACCCTGCGTGTGTTTGATCAGAAATATAATCCACAATCTGTTTGTGTTCGTCAGCCTGGCGCCTTTCTCCTAATGCGGAAATACAGTAGAGCTAACCACTGCAGTCTGATCCTCGGTTACCTTCGGTAGTCGGATGTGCTCCATCAGCACCCGAGCTTCCTGCTGAGCGGATCCAAACCAATTAGTGACACCAAAACATGGGCTCAGTTCTATTACACCATGTTTTCTGGTTAAAGCTGCTCCACGAAGCTCTCAGGTAAAACCAGCCATAATATTTCTATTGTCTGAGCTGCCTGCAGCGGCTGGGTCCTAAAGCCCGTCATTGGAGACGTTTAAAGGAACAGTTCTATTTTTTTTTTTATCTGAGAGGCACCAATCCGTATTAGTTCTTACTATAGAGAAAGCTCTCACAGTGTTATGTTAAAAAATATCTGTGCCGACTATGGGCTAGAGGTCCACTCCTTCCGTCGAAGCGGAAGACACCACAGAGTGGTGGGGAACGACAGGGCAGAGATCCTGTGGGACTTCCAGACCCAGACTGAAAACCAATTCGTGGCTCACCAGCCGAATGTTGTGGTGGTAAGGTTGGCAAGTTGAGTGGAAGGAAAAAGTGTGGCAGAAAAACGTACACAAACAACGGTGATTCTCTGACTGCAGCTGGAGTCAGTGCTTCAAGACCCACCACACAGTCATATGCAGGACATGGGCAGCCACACTGGTTGTGTTAACCCACTTCTGAACTAAAGAAAAAGGACTGAATTGTTGCTCAGTTATTCAAAGTCCCCTCTTCAGATAAAAGTAAAATTTGCATTTCAGTAACAGTGGGGGAGCAACGGAATCCAAGATATTTGAGGTCCAGTATGAAGTTTCCAGTCAATGATGATTTGGGGTGTCATGACATCTGCTGGTGTTAATCCACCGTGTTTGACCGAGTCCAATGTCAGAGCAGCCGTCGACCAGGAAACTTTATAGCACATCATGCTTCCTTCTGCTGACAAGCTTTATGGCGATGCTAATTTCAATTTCCAGAAGGTCTTGACACCGTCTCACACTGCCAGACCCCAGAGAGAATCTATGGGGTTTAGGTTAGACCTCCCTGCCACGCCGTATTGATACAGTAACCGACCAAGTATTGAGCACCTATATTGTAAAACCGACATGCCCTTTATGTAATGAATCTTTGAAATTCACAAGTTTCCCTTTTGAATGGAATTACTGAAATATATCAACTTTTGGATGATATTCTAATTTACTGAGTTGCCTCCCGTGTATTTCCTTAATTTGAAGTCCTGTTTTGTTGTGCAAATGTGTGCTTTCCAGGTTATTACAGAACAATTTAAAGACCTTTTAACAGATGTCATTTTGCCATGTTATTGCACAGTTCAGTGCCGCTGCTGCACTACAATAAATGGTATCCTGCTGTGCATGGTAGACCATGACTTGGTCTTAGTGACGGATGTTGATGTAAAATATTTTTTTAGTTTAAATTCTTTACAATCAGGGCATAAATATTGCATATCTGTCTCTTCTGACAACTTTAGCCAATCTAAATGCAATGCTAGATGAACAACACATAAAATCATGCCATGTCATAATTTATTTAAGGGATGCAGTGGCAAAATACTAAAGTGGTGTGTGAAACTTGTTCCAGCCAACAAATAAAGGCACAAATTACCCCTGTGATGTCATTTGATCCTAAAGGTATGGCAGAACGGTGGTTTCCAGAAACTGGTTTCCAATAGTTTTATGACATTGCTTGTTGATTGAGTTTGTCTTTTTATTTTGTGGAGATTCCTTAGATTCGCCAAATTTAAAAAGAGGTCTTTATCATGCTGTCTTTTAACTTTTACAAAAATGCGGCAAAATTCAGATGCATGGCTCTATAACCTCAGCAGTGTGACCGTCTCCGTGTAAGGCAAGTTAAGGCAAGTTTATTTACATTTCTTTAAATGAAGTTCATACCCTTGACAATCCAAAGCATTTTACACAAAATCAGAGGAGAAACATTAAAATAACAAAACACACTGCGCAGTGCATTAAACGAAACAAATATTAAAATAAAATATAATCCTAAATCTCACACATTAATCAGTGATAGGGCAAGCAGCTTGCTGGTGCGAATCTTTGATCAAAAGCTGCAGTAAGAATAATGATTTCAGTCCTGATTTAAAGGAACCAACAGTTCCTGCAAGTTTCAGGTTTTCAGGAAGGTTGTTCCAGAGTAAACATGTCTCTGATTATTTAAACAGCTCATTTTATAACCATGGTTTTTTTTTTTCTTGAACTCCTTATTTTTCCTTTGTTTATTTAATACAAGTGGATTTCTTGCCGTTTTATTTTTCCTACCCCTTTTATTTCTTTCAAATTTATTACCACTCAAATATATTTAAATTATGTTTTCTCTATGAAATATATTATTTTTCAAATTATTTTACTGTCCTTTTATTTCTTAAGCCCTGATATATTTTCCCCTCTAATGTACCTCTGTTGTATTTTTTTACCCTACGAATTTCATAATTATTATTAATATTAGGATATACATTTTAAGAAAAAAACATATTTTAAATATATTTGAGTGGTAATAAATTTGAAAGATGCTGTTAGGGGGGCATGGTATGTAAAAGTTTGGGAACCCCTGCCCTATAAGACTTTGCTGGATTTTCTTTACTTCTTTGAGAGCTGTAAAATAACCTTGGGTCAGTTATAAGCTGTAGCTGTTTGTCTGGCCTTGTTGGTAGGTAAACTGCTGACCTTACTCTGAATTAGCCGTTAACCTCTCCAGGGTTCTCGGCTCACCTCCAACTCTGCCTTCACACCTAGAAGAAAGCACAAAAGACTACATCAAAATCATCACTGGAAAATTCAAATCTTCCGTTACAAACGGCCACTTCACCTTGCCAGAATATCTTTTGAGACACACCCATTCTGCTGCCTGCTTTAGAAAGATCCTTCATCAAACCTGTTAAATGACAATGCAGGGCTTTGTGGTTTTCTACTTAACAGTACATCCTCTTCTTGCTGTTCAAAACATGACATTGTAATGATTAGTGAAATATAAAAAAAAAAAACAACCCTACAGCTTCACCTGAGACTCTACGTACCTCACGTAGCAAGTTAAATGTTGCCAGGGTTGCCTCATCACTCTATAAAGAATATAGAACTATCATCAATCATGTTTTCAGGATCCACGGACTTCCCAGTGGGATCGTGTCAGATCGAGGACCCCAGTTCATCTCCCAAGTCTGGAAAGGATTTCTGCTCAGCTCTTGATGCTCAATCCAAACTCTCTCCTGGTTTTCATCCCCAAACGGTTTGTGTAAATGTTTAAACCAGAAAAAATAATAACACACTCAGAGGTCTCTGCACCAATAATCCCACTTCCTGCAGCCACCATCTCATCTGGGGAGAGTATGCACATGATTCCCATGTCTCTGAAGCATCCGGTCTGTCTCTAATTGAATCTTCCTTAGGTTATCAACCGTCACTCCTACCCTCATCTATCCCAGAGACCATTCTGCCTCAGGTCCGCAATCTCTCTGTTGCCATCGATTCTGGAATCAAACGAAATGATGAATGTGATGAATGTTCCTCCAACATTCAACACTTCAAAATAAGGAACACATGGACAAGAAGAGAATCCCGGCTCCTACTATTCAGCTGGACAGGTTTGGCTATCCTCCAAAAACGTTCCTCTGAAGGCTTACTCCAAAAAACTTGCACCTATAGATTCCTCGCCCCATTCAAAATTGAATCCACTACCTCTGTCCGTCTTAAACTACCTTCTCACTTGTGTGTTCATCCCACCTTCTGCATCTCCCAAATGAAGCCAGTCCAGTTCTCTTGCCTCCTTCGGCAGGGTGCAAGAGGCAGGTGCAGCCACACAGTTGAAGATCATCAGGGCTAATCAAGAGGAGCTTCTTAAGGAGCAGGAACCCTTGTTCTTCTTTACGCTGAAGATAGTTCTTAATGACTTTAGCTGTATGTTTGGGTTTGCTCACTTAGCATTTTGTAAATTGATGAAAATAAACAATTATCATTTATATTTCTGAAAGTATTCTTTGTTTACAGCATTTTTTCACACCTGCCTAAAACTTTGTATGTATGTAAGCAATATGAAGTCCTTGTGATGATTTTTTCAAAGATAGAATAAGTGTCTTCTTTATACCAACCTTAACCACATGGTATTACCTATTACCAAGAATGATTGTAAGCTGCAAAGTAATGTCAAATCCACACAAATGTCTCTAAATTATAGTGCGCCCCTTTGTTGAATGACACATTTGGTACACTAGCTTAGAATGATTTGTAATACTTGAAATATGAATTTTATCCAATTATCTGTTACTAGGTCTGGGAAATGCCCAGTGAACTTTAGGTAGCTACCAATGAGTCTTTATTCTTGCTAGGTTTTCTTGTTTTTAGAGCTTTCTAAAACTGGATATTCTATTTGGCCTCATCTCTAGATACAGTACAATGAGAAGATTTTGAGGACATTCCAGGTTAAATCATAGGATTAGATTTGACAAATGTGCATAGGGAGTCCTTCTGATACAGCTTATCCAAGTATTATGAAGAAATAAAGTTTTTTAGGTTTGAGATATGGTTTAGGTTTTTGAAAGTAGCAGGACTCAAGAATAGCACCAACTATTGATGGTTTGTAAGGGATTTTTGTATTTGCATGGACTGTATTTAACCTCCAATGGATCTCTGGATGTTGTCTGATTTAAGCTGCAATTGGAATATGGTTGTATGACCCACTGGATGCATGAAATGCCTCTGCTGAGAACACAGAAAACAATAAAGTCAGATAAACTAAGCGGAGTGGATTTGTGGCTTAATTTACATCCTCTTTCACTGTGCTGCATTCATGCAAGGTGAACCAGAGAAACCGCCATTCCCAGTGACCTCCTGTTTAACTGTAACAGTTGTTAGCATGCTAGCATCCTAAGGGACTTGAACATTGAGCCAATTTGAGGTCAAGACACTTTGGACATGACAAACCATATTTTAAAGAATTAATTTACTGTTCCCACATGTATTAAAAGCCATTTATCACACTTTTCAATGTGCTTTATGTCTTTGTGAGATAAAATGAGCAAGATCCAGCATTTGAAACATTCAAAATCTGTTATTATTGGACAAATGCCATCAGCCTTTCTTCCCTTTTTCTTGTTGAATCTCAGAATAAAACACCACACACACACACACACACACACACACACACACACACACACACACACACACACACACACACACACACACACACATACACACACACACACACACACTTAAAGACATAGTCATTCTCACCATAAGGCTGACCCAGATAGACAGGGGAAATTATTTGGTCCAGTAGTGATTGTGAGTAGCGTCCTACATAAATAATGCTACATCCTTCAACTTAATACAACAAGTATTAAAGTCGACCTATGAACTGAATTCCATCTTCAAGCCACAGGCCCCAGACTGTTCTGAAACTGTAATATAAAAGGCTTTAGGATAGTGCATCTAAATCTGGAGTAATGCTGACCTCCTAAAACAAACTTCCAACCTTTATTTTTGGATCAAGGTTTATGCAGTGAGCAGTTTACAAAACAGGTCATGTTGGCAATGCTGCTTGAGGTGAGCAGCCCCTTTGCTGAAATTAATGTTATTTATATTTTTATCCTAAGTTAAAAAGTGCATGTTAATAACTTATGGGGAGACTTCTTCATCTCTGTATCTTCTGCTTCAACCAACTCCCTGTAGGGGTCACCATAGCAGATCTTCTGCCTTTGTCTCACCCTATGCCCAGCATCCTTCTGTCACACTTACCGTTCCTATCCTCCTTCTGTCACGATTTCTTTTTTGTTTTGACGGATTGATTAGACTCCAGGAAACACTCAGAAGACGCCAGGTAAATGTATCAACATCCTTCCATCCATTGGCATCCATTGGCTACCTCTTATCTGTGTAGGGTCAGGAGGCTTGAGGCAGGCAATTTAGAGACCAATTAACCTATTTTTAGACTGTGGGAGGAAGCTGGAATATCTGGTGAAAACATATGTATGCATGGAAAATATGCAAACTCCATACAGGAAGGCCATGGCCGTGGTTCAAACCCCACAACCTTTTTGCTGCAAGGCAACAGTGCTAACAACTACACCACCGTGAAGACAAAGGTTTGTTAATTTAAGAAAATGCACAGTTCATGCTTTCCAAGGGTTCAACTATCAGAGTCTCTGAAAAGGAGAGGAGAGGAGAGGATTAGAGCAGTTGAAGTGACATAGCAATGTATTTATATGGTAGTTTATCTTACTTGTTTGGCTCTGAGGGTGGTTGGATATCCTGGGCAGGGGTTTTTGGTGAAGTACCAGATGTCAGTTTTCTGTGGATGGCACACAGGCATGGCTGCTAGGTTCTTGTTTTACTTGCGTTCCAGGACTTGTCAGATATAACAATGGGCGATGGAGGTAGGTAAGTTGACAAGGTGAACAGTACCAGCAGATCCTTTTTGGGCAGTAAGTTTTGCTATCCTTGCAAAGGCTAAGCATGGAGTTTTGGCAGGTTAGCAGGGAGCTCCAGACAATGTGAGGGTACCGGAGTGACACCAAGCATTAGTCACAGGTCAGTTGAACACATTTAAATCATAGAAGCATTGAGTCCTGCAACAAAGACTGGAGAAACCCTGATCCTCCATACTCAGCCACTATGACAGGATTTACTGCAGGTGTGTCAGCTCATCAGGGTAGCATCGCCGAAGGAAGAAAATCGCTGGATAAAATGGAGAAAAGGAAAAAACACAACAAGCAGAACCTTTTTTTGTTGTCCACCTCTCTTCCCCCTCCAAACAACTTGATATTTTCCCAAAATTGCCCAATATTTTCACTCTTCCTTCTCTTCACATGTCCCCAACATCTTTGCCTTGCCTCCCTGACTTTGTCTCTGTAGACCTGAACTGCTTCTCTTAAATACCAATTCTTAATCCTGTCCATTTTGGTCACTTTCTGTAAAATCTCTTCAGATCTTCCAGGTCTTACTACCATCTCGAAACTTTTCACTCCTGATGCTCATGTTTTCTCACAAAACACCCTAGAAACCAACTTCCATTTACATCACCCTACCTGCGCTCTCTACTTCATCTCTTTTGTGAACATAGTTAAGCCTAGATACTTTTAAGACAAGTGTATTGTCGCTCATTCACGCATGTTTATCGTGTCTTACTTTCAGTCATCTTCTTTCAGAGCACACCTTC
The DNA here is from genome assembly GCA_036250325.1 of Characodon lateralis. Lineage (NCBI taxonomy): Eukaryota > Metazoa > Chordata > Actinopteri > Cyprinodontiformes > Goodeidae > Characodon > Characodon lateralis. The sequence goes on along the minus strand of JAHUTJ010025897.1, from coordinate 6,740 downwards.
ATGTCTCTAAGCTCCGGAGAGAGAAGGGGGGAAGACATGCAGCAAAGATTTCAGGGTCGGGATTGAACCTCGGACGGCTGTATCAGGAACTCGTAGCCTCTGTGTATGGCTCTACCTCTACACCACCGTCGTACCCAATGTGCTCATCATTACTGCAAACAAGAAGGGATTAAAAGGTGGTCCCTGATGTAATTTTTTTCTCCAATCTTGGAGTCATCTGTCACTCTTACCTCACACCTCACTGTATCCTCACTGTCTTTGGAAATGCCATGCCCCCATCTAACATACAGTGCCCTCCTACAGCACCACAACTGTAGCATCAGTTGTGGTGCAGCATCATACTGTGGGGATGCTTTTCTTCGGCAGGGACAGGGAAGCCAGACAGATTTAAAGTGAAGACACCCTGTTGAAATCCTGCACCAAAAGGCTTGAAACTAGAGTGGAGGATCACCTTCCAATAGGACAACCACACTTTAGATCTTGGTAGTTTAGATCATAGCATATTAATGTGTTAGAATGGCCCAGTTAAAGTCCAGACCAGAATCCAACTGAGTATATGTGGCAAGGCTTGAAAAGTAAGGTTCATAGAAACTGTTCATCAAATCTGAAAGAGTTTGAGCAATTTTGCAAAGAGGAAGGGGCAAACAACTAAGCTTGATAGATATATTCCCCAAAAGACGCACTGCTTTGAGTAGAATAAGGTTTGAAAGGAACTATTACAAAATGCATTCCACACTTTTCAGAATTTAGCTTTTGTAAACAATTTCAAAAACCATGTGTCACTTTTCTTCCACTTGACAAATATGCAGTAGTTTGGTTATCACATAAAATCTCAATATAAAACATGTAGAATGTGACGAAATGCGAAAATGTTTAAGGGAAATAAATGTTTTTTGCATGACACTGGAGAAATAACCTATTAAGATCAGGAATATAATTGAATGATTAGTTGATTGTTTGTAATCTGTGTACAGATGGCTGGGTGGGTGGATGGGTCTTGTCTACGTCCATGTTTCTTTGTAAATGAGCAAACTATTAAATTCAACAGATCAGATAATTATTTCCCTCCAGAGTAAATGTTTATGTAAAATGATGTCTCTAAGAAAGACCATAGAAACTAGATGCACTATAATTTTCAGTGAATCCATTATGTTTTCATAGCATCGAGGCCTTGGCAGCATCCCGATCCAAAGGCCGATCATCCTTCATTATCTGGACCCGCTGTTGTTCACCTTATCAGTGGTGGTTCACTCTAACATTTCCTGGTGACAACAGTGTTAACTGGAGCGAGCAGTCCCAGTGTCTGCAAGACAAACACCACTCAATCTGTTGGCGTTTTTGAACCAGGCTCACTCAGCCATTGGAGGCCAAATGCATTCAATTGGCTTCACATGATTAGCGCATGTCAACATTGAAATACTGCCAGCCAGTTGACTCCTTTCCATCCCTGCCATGGTTACAGTGCAGACTGCATGTGTAGAATGCACACTCATGCTTTACTCTTTTACCATCAGGAAAAGTAGACTTTTAAGACTATTTTATATAAAGAACTAATGGAATTATCAATTCTTTCTTTAAAAACGCAGCGTTATTTCAAGTATAATTTTGGAACCTTACAGTTGTTTTCTTTTGTTAGTCCTCCACTAAGGAAGGCATTTGCTTCGCCACCATCATGCAGTTCAGATAGTCAGCTACAGCAGCCAAGACTTGGTGGGTAATTGTTCACGATATTTGGCTGCCTGTGTAGATGTACAAACCCAAAGCAAGGTGGCTGTTTTCAAGCTGTGGAGTCTCTGGTCTGCGGGGTGAACCGTGTTTTCTGAGGCCAGCTGCTGCATTCTCACTGAGGTCTTAAGCTGGTTCAAACTGGTTTCGTCAGAAGTGTTTCACAGAGCTGTGTTTGATAGAAAAAACTTTTCAGTTCAGTGTGAAGATGCCAGGAGTTTTGGTGAGGACTACTATTGATTTTATTATGCTCATAGGTCCAATAGCTCAAGGTACATTGAGCAATACCTGTCTTCCATTAAGAGGACTTAACCCCCCCTCCCCTTTTCTCTAAACCCTCGGCCCTCCAGCCCAGCACTCTCCACCCTTCATTGACCAATCAGCACCCAGGCTTTTAGCAGCGGTCTTGTGGGCAGCAGTGTGTAAACAGTGTCTGCCTCACTGTTTGTCAGTGAAAGTTACCCAGTCATTTATCATCAGTCAGTGAGCATCTAGACAGCTGGGATTTGTTTATGCATTAGGAATTATTTTTCCAAAATAAGATCCTCACCCTCCCTTTTTTGCCCCCATTCCTTTCTGTATGATCCCAGTAGAGAAGCTTATGGTGCAATATTGCCCTTCTGGAGGTTCACTCCTCTAAACCACAGCCACAGAGGTAAAATTCCCCCCCCGCCCATTGCCCCTTGCTCCCAGCCTCCCTTCCTCCCCCGCTTGCTCTGGGTATGTCACTCCCCCAGCTGTGTTGCACTGTAAATTCATTTTAGGCGCAAGGCGAGGGCAGATCCTGTGATGAAGAAACTCTAAAGACAGGAGGAGGAGTAAAACTGCTGTTCTGCACAGTTAATGTTCTTGCATAGTCTTCAGCACGCTGGTGGTGGCTTGAGGCGGTGGCTCATTAGATCAGAAGAAGCTGTATGACTTGTACCTGTGCGCTGTGTGCAGCTGATCTCACCTGGGGAAGGAAAGTTGTGCCACTTTACACAGCCCTTTTTGTTCCTGAACTTGGAACCTGTAGCTTTCAGACGGTGTTGATCTAAGGTAGGTGTAGGTTTCTAATATAAAAAAAAGATTGTAAATGCTTTTATGCTTTTATTTAGTAACAGTCTACCACTTGTTTTGTTTCTGGAAATTAAGAAGAGATCTGCAGAGGATTTCAGAATAATATATTTAAAGATGAAAATCAATATAATTTCAGTTCTTTTTGCAAAGATGAATTCTTTCCTGCCAAAACATTAATTGATTTTCCTTATCTTTGCGTTGATGCACTGTAGTACTTACCAATATTAATATGTTAATGAGCAGCCACAGCTCAACCTTGTTTTGCTGGGAGTGAAAATCCACAAAATACAGAAGATCAAAGCACATCTAGATGGTGGTCAGAGTTAATTTGTGGTCAGGATGGTTAGTTCCATAAATTCAACAAACCTGATTTATAATCCTGTAACAATGTAAATATCAAGGCAGCCTGCATAAACGGAAAGAGGCATTTTAATTTGCAAGTCAGTGTCAATGTCAAGTCGGGAATTTTCAGTTTTTGCTTCATATTTAATTGGAACAATGAGCTGCTGGAATGTTTCACTCTGTCATTTTATGAAAGCAGCTCTTTGAGTGCTTAGATCTGCACCATGACCCCAAACAATAGTCGAAAGAGACCCTTAGAGTATGAACTTTACCAAGTCCCTGGGACTTGGCTGCACTCCTGAAGCGCACGTCATAGTGTGTAGGGTTAACATCCCTTTGAGTTCACATGTTATGTAACTCAACAAGTTTCAATAGAACGAGCTGTAAGGGGTGGAAATGCAAAACAGATGGAGCTGAATCAAACTGCTCCCAAATGCCCAACCTTTTTGTTTGTAGTTCTGGCTCTTTCTGTCAAGTGTTAAAATATTGATCTATTTATGACTGTTATCTGCAAGCTTATTTTGATTCCCTCAGTGGCTTGCACTGTGGGGTATTATGCACTTAGCAGGTTCTCAGACAGAATACACCCTTCATCAAACCAATTAAAACACCCATAGAACAGGTATCTTTAATATTTTCTTCACTCTTTCTATCTGCCAACAGGTGACAACATGCTGAGGCAAGTTCTGTCGTTCAGCCGCTCCTTGGTGCGCAGGAAAGTGGTCGACATGAACAGCCTGGAGGACTCCAAGCTGTGCCGCTGCCTGGGAACTGTAGACCTCATTGCCCTGGGGGTGGGCAGCACCCTGGGGGCTGGTGTCTATGTGTTAGCCGGAGAGGTGGCCAAGGGAAACTCTGGCCCTAGCATCGTCATCTCCTTCCTCATCGCTGCCCTGGCCTCCGTCATGGCCGGCCTATGCTATGCTGAGTTTGGGGCCCGTGTCCCTAAGACTGGCTCTGCTTATCTCTACAGTTATGTGACAGTAGGGGAGATCTGGGCCTTCATTACTGGGTGGAACTTAATCCTCTCATATGTCATTGGTAAGTTATCGACAATATTTCGTGACATTTTATTTTTAAGAAAAGAGCAGGTCTTCATGGAATCTGAACTTTGATTTCTTTTATCAGGTACCTCCTCAGTTGCCAGAGCTTGGAGTGGCACATTTGATGAGATGATTGGAGGACACATTGAGGTTTTCTGTAAAACATACTTCAGCATGAACTCTCCTGGTTTGGCTGCATATCCTGACTTCTTTGCTGTGTGCCTCATTCTGCTGCTCTCTGGTAAGCACATCAATACTGGCTGATCATCCTGAAATTCTTCTGAATGTGCTCATACAGAGGCTTCAGTGAAGGGATGGAAATCAGAATCACTAAAGCATAACTCATGACCCAAACCTGGCATAATTTAATAAGAAACTGGCAGTACAGTGTGAGACAACAAGCAATGAACATGCAGTATGCACAGTACTGTTAGTCATGTTCATACAGTGCCCTTTGAAAATCTATGATTCCCTTGAACAAAAAAATTATACATGGTTTTCAATCTTTTTATAAGACCGAGGTAAAATCCAGTGCAACAAACTGCCTATGGGAGCCACCTTGTTAGTAAATTAATTTCACTTGTTTGTAATTTAATCTCAGTATGAATCCAGCTGTTATGTGAAGGCTTCAGGTGTTTGATAGAGAACATTAGAGAACAAACAGCATCATGAAGACCAAGAAACACAGCAGACAGGTCAGGGAGAATGTTTTAGTCAGGTTTTTATGCAGAGTTAGTTTACGAAACAACATCCCAAGCTTTGGAGATCTCTTTGAGCACTGTTCAGTTCATCATCCAAAAATAGAGAGCATGGCACAACTTCAAGCCTACCAAGACATGGCTGTCAATCTCAACCAACAGGTTGAGTGAGGATGGCATTAATCAGAGAAGCTGTCAGGTACACGGTTGCTTTGGATGAGCTACAGGGATCCAGAGCTCCTGTGGGAGAATATGACAACTATTAGTAGTCAGTCAGTCAGTCATTTTCTACCAATTCTTCCATAGTGGGTCACGGGAAAGCTGGTGCCTATCTCCAGCAGTCTATGGCCAGAAGTCGGGGTACACCCTGGACAGGTCGCCAGTCCATCACAGGGCAACTATTCCCCTTTTTCCCCCAATCATTTTTCAAAGAAGAGCCATAAGAATTCCGATCTTAGTTTGCCAAAGGCATAAAGGGGACATGGCAAAAATATGAAAGGTGCTCTGGTCAGTTGGGAACAAAAAACTACCTTTTGGACTACATGCAAAATACTATGTGTGGTGATAAACTGAAGCTGCTCACCCTGAACTCTCCCTGCCCATTGTGAAACATTGTGGTGGCAGCATCATGCTGTGGGGATTTCTTCAGCAGGGACAGGAAAACTGATTAATGTTGATCAGGAAAGATAGACGAGGTTTAACACATGGCAAACCCCGAATAAAACGTTTTAGACGCTGCAAGTGATTTGAGATTTAGGTGGAGGTTGCCCTCCCAGCAGGACAACAGCCCTTAAAAATACAGCCAGAAATATAATGATATGCTTTTGTTCAATGCATAACCATGTGTTAGAATGACTCAAAGTCCAGATCTAAATCCAATTGAATATATTTGGCAAATTGATGTTCCCAGATGCTTCCTATTCAATCTGACAGAGCTTGATGTATTTTGTGTAGAAGAATGGACAAAAATATAAGTCTCTAGATCTGCAAAGGTGGTGGAGATATGCACCAAAAGACTTGCAACTGCAATGCAAAATAGTTCTACAAAGCATCAAAGACAATCTACCAGTGTTTGATCTTTATATGGATTGAGGAAGTAGAAATTCTGCATAAAAATTTTAGCAAACAATGTAAACATATCCCAGTTTTCATTTGTTAAGATTGATAGCAATCCACCAAAAAAGATTTGTTTTGGATCAGATTATTTAACCCCCCACCACCACACTTACACACTGTTACTTACATAGATATTTAGTTTAGTTTTAACGTGATTTCACACAAACTTGGCTTTTCTGAACGGAGTTAACTGAGTGGTCAGGAAATCTGATAGAGATGCCTTTGGAAGTTTTCAAGGGATGTCCTGCTAGAAGGAAAATCGCTGGGCAGAGCCAGAACCTGCTAGAGATACTGTAGTGCCTTTTGGCCTGAGAACACCATGTTTTTAGCATAAAATTGCAAAAATAACCAATTAAGAACAGGAATATCTTTGAATTAGTTGATTGATTGTAATCTGTGCACAGTGTCTGAATTTTTTGCTGACATATAAGAAATAGATGGATGGATGGACCTTTCCATGCTACTGTTGTCCCTGATCAGGTTAGGTTCCTGCTCAGCCAAAACCTTTTGTAACACAGCTTGCTATTTAAATATCTGAATAACTGCGATTGCAAAAGCAGTTTGTGAGAGATGGCTGTTAAGTTTTGTTCAAGGGTTCAAGGATTCAAGGATTTGTATTGTCATACCACATTTACATGTTAAGGTACCAAATTCGGACTTAGGTCCCAGTTAAGAAGCATAATAATAAAAGGAAAACTAAGTATAGCAAACAAAGCTAAATCTAACAATAAATAGCAATCAGTGAAAATATATAATT
>JAHUTJ010025896.1:0-20356 GCA_036250325.1 Characodon lateralis | reverse complement strand
ATGAGCAAACATTGTGAGAGAACCAGATGGATGGAACAGGTGAGACCAATAAAAGAGAGGTACAAGCATTCACTTGTACGTAATCTGAACATATTGTTAAAGTGAAAAGTGGTTACAAATTGCTCTGGGAAGTGGCTCTGTGGATGCATGGGTGCAAGAATGATGCATATACATCTGATCATATGTGCCTGGCACATTCACAACAGCAGTACGGTGGGGTGAACCACAGGACAGGTTGTTAACGCATTAACTGAAGTTTAAAACAGCACAACATAAAGTACCAAAATTAAATACCCAGGGATTATTTATTTATATTAGAATTCCCACAACTACTGTACTAGTTTGACACAAAAGTTAAACCAAGTAGAACTGCGTTGCCAATATCTGCATGCAGCATTCAATGAAAGAAGCCTCCCCTGTAAATGCTTTGACAGATTTGGGTGCTTTACAGCATCAGAATTTGCTGTTTTGACCTGGTTTTGGTTTTTATTGGCCCGACTTAGTAAAACATTTAGTCTGAAAATATTTCGTCAGACACAGAGAACAGATATCCATTTGTCTTACCACAGAGTACACAGAGGAGGTCATTTATAAAGTGGTGCTGGTGGATAAGAGAACATCCCACACTGAAAGCTACGGTTACATAATTAAAGGGAACTCTTAACCTAAAATGAAATTCAAAAATGCAACGTGTTTGTCCTCTGACAGCTCAGCCTGAGCGTGAACATATACGACTACATTCCAGGGAAGCTAATTAGCCAATGCTCTGCCAGACTGACTACACAGCTAAGAGTAATTTCTTCTAGCCCAAGCCTCAGTACAGTCAGACAGCAGGAGGGTGTGCGATGAAATGTGGCGAGTTATGAAAGGCACAGCAGGCTGGCGTCATCTTTACAGAGAGGGAATACAGTACAATTTAAAGAGCACACGTTTTTAATTAACCAGGTGGGAGTTCTCCTGCCCCTGAATACTGTTTCTGAATAGCTCAGAGGTGATACCAAATCAGTTACAAATGGCACTTATTTTAATGTCAGTTTGTTGTCGAGTTTTTTAGATAAATCTAACCTGGGTTAAATACTCTGATTTAGATAGATAAATAAGCCACTTTTTCTGTATAATGCAGACGCATCTCCATTTGCGAGTTGCTATTCAACTATTTGTGTTGCATGGTAGTGTAGAGTGTTTACCTGTGCTGACAGCAGTAAAGCAGCATGTGTGTGTTGTCCTGTATCAGCAGCAGTAACAGCAGTAATGCTTTGGCTCTTGTTACAGCAGATGGGCTCTCGAAGCAACGCAGCACCTTCAGAACCAGATCCTAAAAAACACAAACACTACTGAATCTTATGAACAGTCTGCCATTTGTAAAAAAATTAAAATATACATATACAGTTAACACAAAATGTATATTCATAGAATTCATATAGACAAACAGTAAAACATAGTACATTTTATTTTAAATCTTCCTGTGGTTGCATATTTTAGCATGTTTAAATATTTTACCTACATGTTGGTATTTTTTGCATTTTTTCCACTTTGGTAGTATATTATTCAATGTATGATTATCGAACCTAGCTAGTCTATGTTTATATTTATATTTTAGTTGTTTTTATATACATCTGACATTTAATCCTGGTCTTTTTGTTCTCCTGTCCAAGGACTGCAGATGTCAGAAAGCCTTTCAGCTAACTCTGGTGCATTTGCAGCAATGCTGTTAATGAACAAAGTCCCTGTCAAATTCATCTATTCTATTCTATTCTATTCTATTCTATTCTATTCTATTCTATTCTGTTCCTGGTAAATATGTGTAAACAAACACCCTAAAATCCAACCTTACCTCTAACATTTATTCAGTTAAACAGCTGTTTCTAACAGAACCACTGGTGGCATGATTGATTCATATTTCACAAGGTTTGAGCAAACAGAGAGAGGGATTTTTGACATTTTCTCTTAGCAATTTCTCTTCAGTTTGTCCAAAGTCCTGGGTCCCCTCTTTGGCTCTCTTCTCTCCAGCTCACTCCACAGGTTTTCCAGAGGATTTAGAAGTTCGCTGCTAGGAAATTGTCATACATTGTTTTTACATAACTAATTGTAATCCTGACCGAAGCTCAGCTTTTTATTTTCTCCTGCAATCTGGAGTCAGTATTGGCACAGTTAATTTATTATACACGGTTTGGACTGGTAGTCTGGACTTTAAAGCTGTGAAGGTGGGTGGAGATCTGTGTCCCCAGATTGCAGCAGGAACCCTGTAGGACCACAATCCGCTCGGCGCGAGGGGACATAATCTAACTATAGTAAATGGCCAAGTTTTCAGAACCCAGTTGAAAGGCATAGAAAAATCAGTCTAGGTGAATTAAAAGGTTCCAGGAAGTTAAGTTCCCGAGAAAAAACCTTGAGGAACCCATAGTGAAAACACTCCTTATGTTCTTCAAAGTCTTGCTCTGACCAAAACACACAGTTCCAGCTAAAGTCTGAGTAAAATTTAACAACCTCCACATGTTTATGTTTGTGATGGTAGGACATAAAAGGCTTTTTTCTGGCATCACTCCCAAACAACTACTTTGGATGTAGATGACGTCAAAATGTTTATTTTAGAGACTCGGTGATCCCAAGATGCCGTTCTTTGCCGCAGTTCTCGAACCACGAGCTTTGGAGATTATTTTACTGCCTTTACAATCCTGCTCACTGTGCATGGTGGCAAGAAAATTGTGAGTTCTTATTCAGCTTTATGGAAAGTGGCTTAAAGAAATGGACCTCTGTGTGATATATTTATCACGCAGGGAAACAGAAAGTCATGGATTACTAATTAAAAGTTCCTAGAAAATCCAACTTAAAAAAGTTAAGTATAGATTAAAGAAATGCTTTGTTTAAAAGCATTTAAAATTTTAGAAGTACCAACAATTATTGTGTCACCAGTGATTTCAGGAAACCAAAGAAACAAAATTGGGAGCTGTGTTTAAAACTGAAAATGATTTTAAAATGTAAAACATATTTAATCCTTTAATGCTTCACTTTATGACATACAAACGTTTCAACAGCCATTCCTTTAGCAGTAGCACTAACTCCTCGGAAAAATCTGACTGACCAACATTCATTAACAGCACCATTATCATCAACACCATACAAAATCAAGTATGTGTGTGTGTTTGAGAGCAAATGTGAAAGCATGTTCTTGTCTGTGTGGTGGAACACACCAAGTTAATTAATTTCAAAGCCCAGCCGTGTGCTCTTAGCTGATAAGTCCCTCCCCACTACCCATAATGCTTTGCTGAAGACTGCAGCGTATTCATTCAGCCAATTAGCCCAGATACTGACACACTCAACAATTTAGTGTTTGTGCTTCTGAGCACACACACGCACACACACGCACACGCACACACACACACACACACACAGAGTTCTGGGTAAACAAACTCTTGGACTGACTGTCTTTGTGCCAGGGGAGAGAAAGGCGGGTGGGGGGAGAGATCTGGGGTGGGGGGGGAATGCATATTAGTTTATAATTAGAGCAGAGTTGAAGTACTAAGTTTGTATTTTGGTGTTGAATTGGAAGTGTTCAATGCAAATAAATTCAGTTCAGAGTCAATTACCAATTCTAGACTTCAAGTTAAAAACCTTCAAATCAATTTCAGCCCCTCTGCCTTACCAACATTAGCACATCACATGTGGACTAGATGGGTTTTCTCATGAAAAATTAAATAAGTAACTCCTGACAAATTAGTTCATTCACAGTTCACTTTTAGTTCATGAACTGCTTGAAAAAAAGCAAACCAGCAGAGAAAGAGAGAGGATGAAAAAACGTACAGGTTTTTAGAACTGCTTTGTTTTTCATGTTGTGCATTTATTGATGGCTGTTTCCATCATGGCCACAGTATAGCCGCTGTATAAACATCCTCATTAGAAACATTACTCACAAAATCTCTTGAAAATATCTTGCAATCAAACAGTACTTAGTGACAACAACCTGAATAACAACACTATATCCTATGCAATGTAAGACAACATTGCTTCTTGGTAATATGTAGCCTGAACAGCTTTGAAGTTGACATTTGACCTTCTTGTAATGTCTTGCACACGTGCTTCAGAGAGTGCACGTACCCGGCTCTGTGTGATACGATGTTTGTGGATATGTGAGGCAAGGACGGCAGAGGCCACGGCAGTGAGCAGGTGCTGCTGCACCCTGGATCCTGCTCCACCTATGCCCTCCAAGACGGCTGCAGGGCCACAGGTGTCAATCACTGACAAGAAGACTGCTGGGTCCAAACGGGTTAGCCTTGAAAGAGACTGAGGAAACAGACAAATAAAAACGCATGCATGTGATGTGGTAATATACTGCATGTCATTCATGAATTATGAGTCTATTCCTTTGTAAATCTACAGTGTGTTGCACTCTGGGTCTCTGGTGTTAGAGGTAAAAGAAATACAAGAATGAATATTCTGTAACAACAACTAGCTTGTGAATATATCCAGCCCCAGTGACATTAACAAAAACATTAACATATTTAGTGTGATACTGGGTGTTTCAAAATATGACATGTGGTATTAATCAACATACATGCCTTACACTGATCATACTCCTAGACCTTTTTCACAAGTTGTCATTTTACAACTTCAGTTTATGTGATTAGGATTTTATGGAACAGACCAAGAAAAAGCAGAACTTATATTAAGAAAATACTGCAGTTTTTCAACCAATAGAAATCTGTAAAATGTAGTATACATTTGCATTCAGTGTGTTCTACTTTAATACCCCTGAATGAAACCCAAGGCAACTGATTGCCTTCAAAAGTCATCTAATTAATAAAAAAGGATCCACCTGTTTCCAGTTTAATCTTGGAATAAATAGAGCTTCATGTGTGGAACAACTGCAAACCTACTAAGACAAGGCCCTCCATCTAAACTGGTAGGCTGGACAAAGAGAGCATTAATCTGAACAGAAGGAAGGAGACCTCGGGAAACTCTGGATGAGCTGCAGAGATCCACAAATCTGGCCTCGTTAACGAAGGTGCCAAGAAAGCTATAAGACATCCTATCTGTAGTTTACAGAGAGCTGTTTAGGATGAAGCAGATGTGGAAAAAGGTTTTCAGTTTTTGGCCTGCCTGAAAAATGCTTTGTGGGGCAGAAAATTACTACTGCACGTCACCCTGAAGACCCCACTGGAACTGTAAAATAAAAAAAATATGAGCAGACAAGCTTCTCATTTTTCAGCTTTACCTGGAGGTTGCAGTAGGTAAAAACAGTTTTACTCAATGAGTAGTTTCCTTCCTTTACAGGTGGTACATGACATGTCTGTGTAAGCCAAGTGAACTTACAGAGATGGCAGTGACTCTGACAGCCTCCACAGTAGAGCGGGTGAACAGGTACCACAAAGCGGAGCCCATCTCTGTGGTAGCCAGATGACGAGAGAGACCAGAAACAGTTGAATAGATGTTCTCTATGGCTTTGGCAGCCATATGATGGACTACAGCATCATTCTGTGAGAGAAATGTACAAACTCAGCTCTAATCATTACTAGAGGTGTAATGGTACACCAAAACCACAGTTCGGTATGAATCTGAATTTAAAGTCACTTATCGGTACGATTTCAGTACCTTTCAATCAAGAGAAAGAAATAGAAATGTTAGTTGTTTTTGTTGTATGTAATGATTCATACTCAGCCCTGATTACTGCAAGACCTGGCTAGAAATCACTTCAATAGAACCTGTCAGATAAAACATTTTGAAACATATCATGCCTCATTCTACAGACATTCAAGAACAGATGATAGTGATATTTATCAGTCAAGAAAAAGTTACAAAGCCATTTCTAAGGTTTTGGGACTCCAGTGAGCCACGAAGAGAGCCATTACGCAGTGAGAAAACACTGAACAGTGGCGACCCTTAACAGGAGTGGCCAGCCTACCAAACTTACTCCAAAAATGCATCCAAAACTCATCCTGCAGCTCATAAAAAATAAGAACAACTTCTAAAGCACTGCAGGCCTTACTTGCCATGTTTAAGATTCACCAATGTCGGAGGCACATCAGCAAGTTCACCTTTGAATTGCTGAAAAAATCTAAACAAAGTGGCCCTGTCAAAGTCTGGAATCCATTAGAGATGCTCTGTTGGTGCTTGAAAACCTGTTAGTGTGGTTAAATAAAAACAATTCTGCCAAGAGTGGATCAACCTGTTATTATTTTTTTACACAGGACCAAGTCTTTTCCCTTGATAGCTGAAATATCACTTAAAAAACTGCATTTTAGCTTAGGTTATCTTTGATAATAATAATTGTATGATGATCAGAAATATTTAGTTGTGACTAAAAAAACAAAGGCAGAAGAACTCTATAAGGAGGCAAATTCTAGTGTTTACTTATTATGGTCCCCTTTACCAAAAGATATACTGCACTAAGTTCTGGAAAGAACATGAATCCATTAATAAAATAAGTAATGCAGTAAAAGTTAAAAGTAAAAATAGCATAAGGTGTTAGACAGCAATGTTGACCAAAGACCGAGAAGGGCAAACAAATAAAAGCAGAAACCACAAAACAAGATAAGATAAAAAAATGAGTTTAAATCTTCACACATCCTCCAACCATTGCAAACCTTTAGACAGAAGCAGCAATTTATGAATCACTTTTAATCACAAAATGACTAATTATATTCATGCTTGTTTGCTACATGTGTACGGCATGCACTCACATACTTTTGCCTGAGCGGAGAATAGCTTCTTCTTTTCGAAGAGGAGAGGCTAAAGAAATCTCTGCGGCTCAGGAAATTAGGTTTTCCCACAAGAGTCATTGTGGAGAAAGACAGGAAGTACAACAGATGTGATTGCCTCTGTCAGGTTTTTATTTTGTCTCACCGTGTTACATCACTTTGACGCTACTCTCTCCGAGGTATGAGATACAACAGAGCTTCTTCCAAAATAAATCTAAGTATATTTTGAGGAAAAATGCTTTACATTAACACCAGAGACATTAATCCTACCATGGCAGATAATCATGGTCATCCAGTAACAGTAGGACCAGCGACAATGATGACACTTAACCCCTTTTTTACACTTCACCCTCTAGCGTACTATTAGTTTAGAGTTGCATATAAATGGAATGAGTATAGACAAGAATTTACTCTGTCCAAAACAAATATTTTAATTTTAAATTGCTTAACTTTTTAAACTTCACAGCATTTTGAGTTTGTCCCTTTACAGTTTTAAGGCTGTTGTCACCTTAAATTCATGTTAAGCACAATGCATTGAAGTGAAATTAAACAAAAAAATTGACATCACTGCTCAGGACCATCGATAGTCATAGTTAAAGTCAAAGATATTCTACTTGTGAAATATTTCAAGAGATTTTTCACTTCAGAAGGTTGAATACCAGAGTAATGTAATAACGTAATAAACCCTGTGCCTGGAAGTTTGACAATGCTCATATGAATTGAACTTAGAGATGCACAGAGAAATTCACTGTTGACCATAAATAGCCCAGACAGTGACCAGAAATCTGATTTTTATCCAGTCAGTGAATCCACCATAACTAAGCACAAACAGGTCACTGTATTAGCAATACTCTTTGGTATGAAGTTGCTACTGTAGGAAGAAGAATCAAAGTTAGATATTTTCAAAACCACAGTGTTGGGGTCATCCATTTTGGTCGGATAGACTAGGCTGCGCAGTTCAACATGCGCAGTTTAACAGACACTGCAGCTCTGACATCAACCGGGATTATAAACCCACGGAAAATAAACTTTCGTCGCCATTTCCAGCGTGTCGCACGGGACGACGCATCGGAGGCGCATATCTGGAGAGAGAAAGGCTCGCAGATGAACCTTTTCTTCCACACGGCCATTACCGGAAGAGCTTAAAAGCTGGAATCTGATACAAGAAGGTCAGAAGATTCATACACAGATTGAAGATCCCGCCGACACTCCGGTGCAGGTGAAAAACCCACAGAGGTTTTATTTCCAAGGAGATGAGTTTCCTCCTTGTTGATTCAGTCGACTAAACGGTTCTTCATATTTGGACAGATGAGAAGTTTACAGTTTTTTTTTGAGTTGATCACGGAAGCGTGATTCTCCCCACCCACGTTTTTCTTCAGACCTGACCCATCCTCAACCGGTGGAGAGAAGAAATCAACGTCAAAGTAATTTCTTTCTTCTTTATATTAAATCGGATAGGTGCATTTAGAGGTCTGGGCAGGGTGAGGCATAGTTTAAGGTGATTTAGAATCACCAGTAGTTAATCTAAGGTATCATCTTGTTGCATGCAATACTGATTGAAGTGTTTTATGCTGAGATGTTTTGATTTGCTGTGCAAGTGTGCTGAATCGCGCAGCGCAGATGCGATCAGCAAGGTGCGTGTCAACAGGGAGTNAGAATCACCAGTAGTTAATCTAAGGTATCAACTTGTTGCATGCAATACTGATTGAAGTGTTTTATGCTGAGATGTTTTGATTTGCTGTGCAAGTGTGCTGAATCGCGCAGCGCAGATGCGATCAGCAAGGTGCGTGTCAACAGGGAGTTAGAGGTTTCAAAGCAGCTGCGGTCTGGGCCTTGCCCGACCACTCCTTTGTTCCAGTTTTATTACTGGAGATTTTCCTCTGAGTTCCCGCCTCAGAGTTTTATGACCCTTTGTTCGAGATTTGGGGCAATCAGCAGCTAGTGGCTAAGGGTGCAGCCCATCGTCTACCAGCGGATTGCCGCAATCGAGCACCAGGAGGGCTTCTCTTTCCAAGTTAACCCAAACTGCACATTTTGTCTATAAAACTGCTGGTTTGATCTTCATAGACACTCAATGCACATATATTTTCTTTTATTATTATTGTTAGGTAGTTATTTTTATCCCCTTTGTGTAGAATAGTGCTTGTTAAATAGGTGAATGTTTTTGGACCAGAATGATGGTATATCAGAATTATATGGTTTCAATAAATCTTCATATATATAATTAAGAGAAGCATTTGCATTTATTTAATGCAAGAGTGATTTATCTGTCAAAATAAGGTCGAAGTTCCCCCACCTTCGGTGAAGCGGTTGATTAAACAGTGACATTTAGTGGTTTTAGTTAATAATTATCAATTGTTAATTATAAATAACTAATTGTAATTATTAAGAGCTTTGAGCCCATAATCACAACACCAGAGGACATCTTTGATTTCTATTTATAAGTAATGATTTTGGTTAAGAAATTGTTTTCCTGAATTATGATTTTTAATTTTGATTTTTGATAAATATTAATTAATCAGTAATCATAATCCTTACACAAGTGACGAAGCTTCAACAAAGCCTCCATCAACAATCACTACCATTAAGTGCCTTATATTCTAACAAATATAGATAAATAAATATTTGATTGAAAGCTGAAGCATTCATTTTAATAGAATTTTAAAGAGTGGGATATTTTAAGACGTAAAAAAGATAGAAATTTGAAAAGTCATAGCCAGCATGTGTTGGGGTAGCAGAATAACTGAAAAGTGAAATGGCTGATATTGCACAAAAATTGCAGTAGGAGCTGAGGTCCAAAAAGTACATAAACAGGATCTCAAGAGTGTGAAAGTCTACAGCCTTCACACAATTATATTACAAAAAAATAAATAACTCAGCATCCACTCTGCAAGAAACATAAATTAAAGTTTTGATCCAACTGCTAAATCTACTTCATTTCAAGAAATCAGAATGCAAATTATTTTTTAAAAACCTTGGTTTTCAGTAAACTTTGCTTAAAAAATGAACATGTTGCACATGTCAACTGATTAGCTAGAGTTTCCCGATGCTTATCAGAAAAGAATCCAATGGAATTAAATCTACCAATCAGTCCACCACTAACATAACCTTTGCTTAGTTGAACGTGTGGGTGAAATGTCATCCCAACAGAGAGCTGCTGTCAATTGATCAGCTGCCTCCATGTCACCAACTTCTTCAGCACATTTTGCTACTAATGCTAAGCTTGATATCTGGTTAGATACCAGAGATTGCATAAGTGTCTTGATCTGACGGGAGTCCATATGTCCTGCAGTGCTCATTTATAGAGCCCCCTTAGGGTGCTCCTAACCAGATCATCTGTCTGGGCTGACAAGCAGCCTTCATTCATTGCAGATCCAGACAGCCAGGATCAATAAGCATGGAAAATACAGACAGAAAAAACAAGAAATGCATGGCAGAAATTCCCCAAAACTCCTTTTAGTGGCTGATTTTTCTCTATGTCTATGTATGCTAGGCCAAAGAGGTGAAATATAAATGTTCAGGTCAGGCTATAAATGGGACATGTAATCTAATTTAAGTAACCATGTTTTTTACCAAGCAGACCGCAATTAGAACTGAATAATTGATGGCGAGAAAAAACAACTGGCTTGCTGCGTGCACCGACGGCACGTATTTTAGAGAGCTAGAGTGTGTTTATAACATTCTTAAGTATCTAAGTGGGTGTGTGTGTGTTTTATAACTGAAACAGTGACAACACTGAAGCTGAGTACAACACAAAGCTGAACATTTACCCGAGTGTTGAAGATGCAGTGAGTATTTGATATTGTAACCATGTCTACCCTGTAATGGAAAGATTACCATCAGAGTAGAAGGTCAAATCTCTGACTCAAATCGATTGGACCTTTCTAAATTTAGACTTTAGACCGTTGTTACAATGCTGTTTTGACAAAACAGCAGGTGTTTAACTTACAGAAGTATTTGAAGGTCTCCTCTATCTGTTCATTGGTCAGGTCAAAGGAAGTGTCGGGATCCACGAGTGGCGTGTGCAGCCAGTCATCCTGATCATAACCGAAGATGGTGTCGGCCCTCAGCTTGTAGACAGGCAGCTGCTCCTCCAACAAGCTGATAATCTCGAGCTCTGGCAAGTCAGTATTGTTACACACATCTGCAAAGGCAGAAAAACACATAGTCTTTAGTAACGGATAGTTTCTTTGGCAATACGGTTTTAATAGCAATTGTTAACTGCTCTCAGAAGAGAAACAGTCAAATTTGACCAGTAAAGTTCAAACTCCTAAATGCTATATCTCAGTAGATGCCCTTACAGAAGTGCTGGCTATTTATTGTGTGCAGTGGAAAATGATAACAGTCATGGACTCAGCTAGAGCTATAGGTGTGTGTGGCCCTCTAGTGCACGATTAAGGAAACAGCTGGGCTACCTAACAAGTAGACACCAATTAAAGACTTAATTGAGTTTATTTGGAAAAGTCAGCTATATAATAAAACTTTGGAGTTCGGCCTCATCTAATACAGAGATTCTCAAACCAGGTACTCTGGGCAAGAAACGTCCTTCTTCACCGGAACAGCTAATTAACAGGTTCCTGGTAATTCAGAGAGACAAGGTGTGTTGAAGCATGGAAAAATCTCCATAATTACACACATTTAATAAACACAAAGTAATAAAAATCTAATGACATGACAAAAAAATATGCATTGCAAACCACGTTAAATACACCATCACCAAGGTGAGACATGTTGGTGGCAGCATCATGCTGCGGGGATGCCTTTTATCTACAGGCACAGGGAAGATGGTCAGAGATACATTGGAGATGGATGGAGATAAATAAAACACAGTCCTTGAAGAAAACCTGTAAGAGGTTTCAAAAGACTTGAAACTGGTGCACCTTCCATCAAGACAAAGACCCTAATGTGGAGCCGAAGTTACAATGAAAAGGTTAGATCTAAGCATCTGCATGTGTTCAGAGCTGGTCTGGTCTAAGACCAACCCTTAACTGAATCGACTGAGAATCTGTGGCAGAGCTTCTTCACAGTTGCTCTTTATCCAATCTTACAGAGCTTGAGCTAGAACCAAACCCAACCAACCTAAGCATTGGCCTATGAGCTTGTGTTCATCCATTGGCTCAGCGTGCTCTAAAACTGATCCATGTTTGGCTGCAGGTCTATGGTCACACACAAAACACATGTTTTAGTTAGTTTGTTTCTCAAGAAATGTGGAACAGTAAAGCTTAAATTGACAGAATTAGTGCTAACACTTCGTAAGAATTACCACAGGGAAAATGCTCTTGTGCTCTTGGTCTTGCTGCTCTGTCGCTCCACTGTCTGTCTATGACTCCCTGACAATGCTGTCTCTTACAGTTAGCTAATCCAAACTGAATGACCGACTGTGCAGAAAAATGCAGAAAAAACACACACACACACGTACAGCAGCTGGTGAATCATTCAGCAAGCACGCTCCATAGTCTTCTTCTGTGTTTTAGTACACAAGTAAGAACATCAAAGAAAATATCAACTCTTATCAACAGCTCTTTTCAATTTACTAATTTCTCTCACCTATTGTCTTTAGAAAATAAGTTTGGCTTTTATATTTGCTTTGTAAAGAAATGTTTTGCATAGTAGCAGTGGTGGTTTGCAGTTACAGACAGTAGCTCCATATTTGAGAGAATCTGACTCTTAAGGAAGATGTTGCCATAAGGTGTCTTTCATGTCAACTGTTTAGTTATAACAAATAACATAAAACCTTTTTTTGCAAAGGTAGACAAAAAGGTTAGCAGAGACACAGAGCGTCTGTGGAAGGGTGCATATTATTTCTGGAAAAGATTCAGCCATTTTTAGATCAACGGATAACAGGAAGGCTGAACGGGGGAACCAGGAAGCTAATCTGTTTCACCCTTTTTAGCTTCTGACCTCTGTATTTCATGGAACGTGATAGATTTGGAAATGTTTGCAGCGTTGAGGTAGGGATCAACATTCTTTATCAAACACAAACAGCCCTGTAAAATTAATTATGGTAACCGTGCTAATCGCTAACATGAGATGCTAAGGATGTCTTAAAATGTGAACAAATAATTTTCCTCTATTAAAATAAAAGTAAAAGCTTGTTTTACAGTAACTGCTCTCATACAGACATGTGACATCACCTGTCCTATTATTTGGTAAAAACATCATGTGTGTTACTGTGGAATAAGATATTTTCCCCTTTAAAAGCAGAGACAGAGAGGAATGTACACTGAAAAAAAAACTACATTCAGCTTGTATTCTTTTCCCAGTGAATTCATACAGCTACCAAATTCACTGATGCAGTCTTAACTTTGTTAAATATCACATCCATTAATTTTTGGTAAATATGTACCTCGAAAACGTTAGAAGACAACATGGTTGATAAAAAAAAAAAAAAAAAAAGCAACAGATTTTTAGATAAATCAGATTTTTTAGACCAAGTCTTCAATATTAAATCCTACCTATGTTGATAATAGGAATAAAAGAAAAACTGGGTATGTTTATTTTGGGTTATCGTGGAAAATTGTAGAAACTGTATCTTACACATGAGAATAAAAAGCTGTGGTTGAGGGAAAACCCGCAGCCTTTAACATAATCACAAATCAAGTATTCAGAGAAGCAATTTACTGTCATGCAAAAATAGATCATTCAAAAAAGCTTGGTAGAAACAGCTGGGGGATTTAGATGATCATAATCCATAAATGTTTGGATAGGACCAAGAGGATTTCAAGTTCAAGGTCACTCTTTAAATGTAAATATAGACCAAGAGGCGAAGAAAAAACAGGTTCAGGAACAGGGTGACATTGGCTGGAGCCAAAAGCCTCTGGGTCAGAAGCTATGTTGTCACACCGAGCAATAAACACGTCAGTATGAGCGAAGGTGACAGAATCATGGTGAGGTCTAGGAAAACCCCCCAAAAACATTTAAAATCAAGAGCAAGTAAAAACTTTTGTGTCCTGCTACTATACTATGAAATGAAGCTCCCAGCTACCAACACAGCACATTCAGTAATGTAGAAGCCTGAGGTAGGAAATAGAAGAGCGAACCCATACATTACAAGCATCTGAGTTGGTTCCCAACTGGACACATGGTACTGGTGTCACATTGCTGAACCACCTGGATGAGAGCGTGTTGCTTAATATGAAGAAGGCGTTTTGAATGTGAAGTTCAACATGGCCGCCTCCTGTTGACCACCACAGTGCGGTAATGCTACCCGTGGTAAACCTTCATTCATGCACTCAAACATTACATCATTTTGACCTTTAAAGTACAAAGACTGCACAACCATAAGCAAGCAAGAAATATCTCCATGACAACAAAAATAAACATACACAGGGATGATATGTACCGAGTAAAACTGCTTAGGATGGCTATAAAGTTTAAAAGAAACCAGCTGAAAGAGCCGTCGTCGTGTCTGTACTCACTCATGGTGTCTGAAGCCCGACAACCACCTATTCTCCGGTCCTTCAGTCACATTTTCCACTGGTCCAGGAGAGGGACAGAGGGGACAGAGAGAGAGACAGAGCTGGGAGGGTGAGTCCCAGAAGAGCTACAGAGCAGCTGCTAAAAGTTTTAGGACAGCTCTGTGTGTACGAGACAAAAAGAGAGAAAAAGAGGGAGGCAGGAGTGGAGTGGAGAGGAAAGAGACCCGAGCCAAACAGCTCTGTCATGCCTGACATGCCAATGACGATAACCACATGGACCGCCCTGCACTTGCTCTCCAGCTTTCTGTCTCTCCCTTAAAGCCAACAAACCCAGTGGGTCGCTTCCTACGAGCTAAACAAATCCCACACTTTCTAGAAGCACAGATCATGTGCAAACGTGGGGAGGTAACGGCATGCCTAACCCTGTTCATGCCTGAATCAGCCTCTGTGTTGAGAAACAAATGCTTGAAATGTGTGGGAGGCAGAGAAGTTAACCACTTTAAATGTGCCATTTTCATCCTCTGTGTGTTGGGAATTGGGCTGAGCCAGCATTTGAGTGGCAGAGCAACAGGTCAGTGAAAAAGATTACAGCAAAAATCATTGGCTGGGTAACCAATGACCAAAGCTGCACCAGAAGCTCTGCCAAAACACACTCTGAGCTTTTCTTCATCAAATCCCACAAATGCCAGCATTTGGCACCAAAAAACACTGGATATGAGTTCTTATGCACATAAATAACTACTGTCGTCAGATTAGCACGACTAGTTGCTACATTTCCCATTTAACAATTCACACAAAGTGGAAACGGTAAGACCCATAAGGAGGAACAAACTTAACATGAACTTTTCATTCCATGTTGTTGCAACAACATGGGCCAGATTTACAAATGGAGAAAACAGGGAACCAGATAGGCTGCTGATAAAAACTGGCAGAGGCTCAATAATTGGATCTTTTTTCCGATCTGTGCAAGTACCATATGTAAGCACTTTCAGCTTGCCCTAACAACAATTCTCTTTAATATACAAAGTTGTTCCTGCGTGAAGAAGACTCAGAGTTAGCCATTTTCAGTATCGCTTAAATGTTTAAAAATGAAGTTAGAAGAAGCACAAAAGGTGTGAGACGCTATTCAAAGGACACTGTATTTTCTTCGGAGGAAAGTCTGTGGTTCATTCAGGCTGCAACAAAGAGCTAGAGATCAATGGGTGGATGCACTTATTTTCCTTATTTATTACAACTTTGAGAAAAGTCTTATTGGCTCAAATTGGTATCAGCAAGTCAGAAATTTACAAAAAATAATATATTGCAAATTTAGTGTTATCGCAATATCACTGTATACAATGTGCCTTATCAGAAGAACTGCTTGGACTGCAATAAGTAGTAGTTAATAAGATAAATACCATGCATTCAGACTCAAAGCCTATAAAACACTTGGACCATTAATGCACCATGGTTTAATGTAGCATAAAATACTTTAAAGGGTAAAGAGGTGGTAAGGTATCATTAAGAAACTACAACTAAATTGTTTAATTGCAAACAGCAGATACCAGCCAAAAGCAGCTTTTTCAATAAAACCTGGTTGCTGAGATGCGAATACTGAATGTTATTATTTTTCATGAAGCTGGACATAGCACTTATCAGGGGTCTATGTTTACTATAAACCCAAAGCAGACATACAGTAACTCATTTTAGTTATTCAGATATTTATCACAAAATATACCGTCATCCCAACATTCATCAATTTTCTCACATATAGCATGTTTTCCTAATAACATGCAACTAATTCACATGCAGGCAGGCTCTGAAAACCTTTAAGCTGAAGAGGATAGAAGTTTGTGCAAATAAATGAGAACAATTTGGCAGTATTTTTTTTTTTTTGTTAGGTTATAAAACTGTGTATTTTCTGTGTCAGTCTGTGTTATGGTTAAAAAAGATGATGCTAAGACTAAGCCATGTTAAGACATTGATGATTATTGTCTTTGCATGTTGTGTTTGGATCAGAGTCACAAACAATTCAACTGTATGGATTCTACAGCGATTGTACTCTTACATAACTCTGTCGCTTTTCTTTTTTAGGGTGCTCCTCTCCTGGTTGCATCCCGTAATTTTGCTGTGGCTCCACTCACGCCTTACATCATGGCTGGCTGCTAACCAAAGACAAATAACCTCATACCCAGGAAGTGCACCATGGCAACAGGCTGTCCTATTCATCACATTGAGTTCATTAATCTTCTGGATTTACTGACTGGATATTATGAAAGCGGCAGAAAACCAAGTAAGGGGGAGCGAGAAAGAGAAAGAAATAATGTTATGGAAGGTTATATGGTTTATGAGCTGAACTCAAAATTTCAAAACTGTTCAGATTGACTTGTATTCTGATATCACATCTGACCAGCAGATGGCAGTACTGATCTAGTACTCTCGAAGGTATGTCTGTGAATGATGATGGGAGAGGCACATGATTACAGTAGAAATTTCCACTGCATTTTGCTTATTTTAGCATGTGGTTTTGTAAAACTGACAAACACGCTTTGTTAACTTGCCTGTGGAAAGGAGGATGGCAAGACTTCAAAACAATCTATGAAAATATGAGAGCATGTCCCTCCAGGCATCCAGGTCATTTGTATGCTTTTTGGCTAGTTAAAATTTCAGCGATACACAAAAAAACAATGTTTTACTCAGGACTAAGAACTGTGAAGTCAAAGCCTAAAATCAGCAGCAAAGCTATATCTGATTGTGACTGTGCCATAGTTGAAGCTTTCTATGACCTAACTATTAGTGGATGGTGGATATTTAAACATGTTAGAGAACCTTCAGGTTCTAAGTGACCAGATGTAAAAAAAAACACAATTTAGATTATCACTTATGCTTGCTGAACTGCCTGATCCGAAAATGCTTATTTATGAACTATTGTCTGTATCGCGGTTCCTACACATTTTTAAAAAATTGTAAGGCGTTTCCAGAGTAAAATTGGATGGATGGATGGATGGAACTTCTATGAGAACATGCCTTTTACAAAATGTAAAACTCTCCATTAGTGCAGCACCCTGGAAAATAAGTATTTGTGCCCAACAAGAAATATAGATGCTTGAAATCAGCCCTCAAAAATGAGTGAGTATAGGATAGAGGTACACTGCTGTTCGAATAATACAAGGAACTGAGGTCATGCACATAGTTAGACGGGGAGGGACTTTTCCTACTCATGTTGATGAAAGAGAAAAACTTTGAATCACTGCAACATTAAATGAACACCCTGCTGATTGTAATGAAGCAGCTTTTAACTGGAGTGTATGCAGCTCCTGAGAAACAAATTGCAGACATCCGAGGGGCTTTTGTACTATGTTCACTTCAAAAACAATGTTGGCTGTAAGAAAACAGAACAAAAGCATTTATACTGCAAATGTAATGCAAACAAAAGTTATGTGTCCACTGATCAAAACTTTCTCTCTGTGAGTACTAAGAACAAGTAGTTGAGATGGGTAAAAATACTGTTAATCTTCTGGGAGTTCCTCTCTCTTTCATATGCTGATTTGTACATAGAGCTGAGGCCCCCTGAGGCTCCTCTGGTGACAGGATGTGACATTAAAATAGGGTCAGAAACAAACAGACTTTTCCCACTATAAAACGTTCACTCCGATACACAACATGTTCTTCAACTGAGACAGAGAGCTGCAACTTTTTGAAGCAAGATATGTTATGGTGAACAAGTTCTAAAACATGGTAACAGAGCCAAATGGACTTTTAAAGCTGTGCATATCTGACAGATGAATTATATATACTTATTCACAAAGTGCTGCTTCAACAAGGCCAAATGGACTCATGTAAGCTTCTTCTACCTTGAAATAAGATACATGCGTACAACATTACCAGTAATGGTCTCAGCATCTTTGCAGGTGGCCTTGAACTCCTGAAGTGCGGTCGGCACACCAACATACTCCTCCTCCTCGTCTTCCTCACTGGCCAATAGCAGCTCTGGACCGAGGAGCTCAGATATGTGTCTGTGATCCGAGGACTGTTTAGGGGCTGGGGCGGTGGAGCAGGAATGGGTGTCGGGATGCTGAGTCCTTGGGTCCAGCTTGGCGCTGAGTGGTCACCAGTTTAAAACAGGACTAGCCATGGACTGACCTCAGATCCACAAAAAGTCTGACTGGATTTGTCTTGTGTGCATCTTCAGACAGGAGAGGTAAAACTGATGTCACACTGACTCAGCAGCACAGCTCAGATAATGCAGCTGGTAAACCTGAAGTGCTCACGTTGGTGCAAAGAATATTCACTTCATACCTGCATGAGACAGAAGGGCAGGAGCGGAGAGAAATGAAAGAAACTATTAATTACACATCATTTATGATCCTGCTTTATACAAAAATTAATATATACCCACTGAAGTCAACATTATCTCAGCCAAAAAACATCTGTTGCTATGTAAAGTTACGTTTAGCTTCAGTCCACCTCATCAGCTGATTATAAGTCTGACAGAAGAATTTTAAAGGAAACCAAGAGACTTAGAAGAGCACAGGAACATATGTGTTCGAGGCTGGCATCCAAATGACGGCCTGTTATACACCCGGCAGCCTCAACCAAAGTAACACAAACATTTTTGGCTGCGTTAAGGGCAACAAACCAAAAAGCCTCTGAAAAAGCAGACATATTTGTTAACATAGTTTCATAATAGATGGTTACAAACTTTTTCAGTTTTAGTTGTTTTAATTTCCTAAATTCAATGGTGTGTGTGTCCGACAAGCTGTTAGCCTTACACCACTCTGAGGATTTCTTCACTTTTCAATAAACTCACAATCTTCCTACTACAGGTAAGAGAAAGATTAGAGATACTTTCTTAGAATGACACTTCAAAAACATCCACACTATACCTTTGTAAATGTACTTACTACTGAGAAGCAAGCAGGACCCCCTGTTTTTCCCCAGGCAATTTTAGACAAGGGATAATAATTATAGGCGATATGTAGACATGGACAGAGTTTTTATAGACACACTAATCTGCATGATGTAGCTGTCACATAAACTGAACACATGGTAAAAGGGAAGATGATTATAGACAGGACTTCACTTTCTATGAGGTTTGGCTGAAATAAATTTGTTTTTTCATTTTAAAATAATTCATTTTGTTTCCTGACTGAACCATTAAACTACAGGTTATGTAATTTGCTACATATACAAACTGCAAAACTAGAGAACCAATCAGGCCTTTTCTGGACATCTACCTTTGAGGGATGAAGTAGTTTTAAATGGAAAATAAAGTGAAAAGAACTACAATTTAATTACCATTTATACATCAAACCATGTCCTTAAACTTTATCTGATTTTTCTCAAAAAATGCTTCACAGTATATGGTTGGTGTGTTCACAGAATGAAATTGGTGGCAATTCTTTAAAACAAAATTCAAATTTTCAGCATTTGACCGACCAATCACCAATTAAGGTAAAAATCGTTCGTGAACTTTGATGGGTTTACTTTAATGCATAACCTCATATTTATACATTTGTTAGCTTTATGCATCAGTCTTCAACAAGCTTATTTTCCGCATTGAATACACAGCAATGGAGGTGCACTGGCTCTATTGTGCCAGGACCTATTGATGTTGTATTGCTGTTGTAATGTAAACCCGACACACGTGTCAAATAAACAAAACTGTGTAAAGAAATTTGGAAATGTTGGCTAGTTTAAAATAATACAGCGGGTATGTATGGGAATATACTGAAGGAAAAACTGTGATTAAAGCTAAAGGTTTTTTAAGTGAAATGTTACAATCCTTTTACAATCCTATTTTTCTAATTTATAAAATATCAATAAATGTGTTTATAAATGAGTGGCCTGAGTGTGAATTGTTGTTGCAGTTGACTGTTACTTTAGTCTCCATGTAATTTCAATATGAAACCAAATATAAAAAGCACCGTACTACAAAGCAAAGTTATATACATAAAACTCAGCTCTGAAAGGTTACACCTAGATTATTAAAAGTAAATCCAGTGTACCCTGAGATTTAAAATGAAACAAGAACCATGGTTGTTACCCAAAGGTGGTTTTTCCACCAAAGTAGTTCTAGTGCTAAATTCAATTCAATTCAATTCAAAAATACTTTATTAATCCCAAAGGGAAAATTAAATGTTGTTGTAGCTCATATCATGAAGGTTTCCTCAAAGAGCCGTTGTAGATGCTGATGGCTGTGGGCAGGAAGGATCTCCTGTAGCGCTCCGTCTTACAGCAGATCTGAAGAAGCCTCTGACTGAA
>JAHUTJ010025895.1:0-20365 GCA_036250325.1 Characodon lateralis | reverse complement strand
CAACGCCAGTGACTGTCCACTGTCTCTACATGCTCATCCGGGAGGAGTGAATGCTGCAAGTCACTGACTGGATGCAATCTGCTGGGTTTCCTTAGACAGAAAAACTTTTTATCCAATTTGAATAAATTAATCTGACTGCACTGTTCAATGATTAGGACTAATTGGAATGTATGAACCTGACTTTGTGAAGAGCCTTGAGACGACATGTTGTGAATTGGCGCTATATAAATAAACTGAATTGAAACTGAACCATCGATTCTAATCGGTGAATCTCTCCATTCCTAATGTATACAGGTGTATATTAATCAATCTGTGCCTCTCTCCTGCAGTTCAGACACTGACCTGGAGGGGGCAGTGGTGGAGGTGCTTGATCACCATCAGCTTGAGAGAAAACTTTCCCCCACCTGTCCTGTTACCATGGAGATGGTGGGATCTTGTGCTACCTTGGTAACTGAACGCATCATCCAGAAAGCTCCACAGATTCTGGACCAGCAGCTGGCCCAGCTGCTCTACGGTACACTCCTGCAAACACCCGGTTTCTAACACACCTAGATGCTTATACAGCTGTTTACACACACCTGAATACATACACCTGGTTACATTACAACTGGTTCACACACCTGGATGCATTCACCTGAGCAGATCTGATTAGGTTTACAGATTACAGACTCTTGATGACGTTCACTCGCAGATTTGTCCCAATTAAAAATCATTAGTTACTGATCTCTGTGTGTGTGAGCAGCGACAGTGGTGCTGGACTGTGTCAACATGGCTCCTGCTGCAGGTAAAGTAACACCTAAAGACAGTCAGTACGTTGCTGTGCTGGAGACGCGATTCCCCACTATGCCACCAAGGGGCACTCTGTTCCAGGCGCTGCAGAATGCCAAGTTTGACGTGTCAGGTAAGTTCGTGAATCTGATGTGTAGAACACAATCTGAAGTCTGACACCATGTAGAGCGTTGTCAGGAGCAACTGTAGTAGTCAGTGTGTTACACCAGCCCTTAGAATAAGTGGTAGATGAACTGTATTTTACACTATAGCCACATTCACCCAACTGTTCTCACAAGCACACACACATTCATACACCGGTACTTGGATTGGTAGGCAAGTTGACGTTAAGTGCCTTGCCCAGTGGTACATCAAGATGTGGCAGTAGGAAGCTGGAATCGAACCCACAACTTTGGGACTGCAAAACAACCACCCCTCCCGCTGAGCCACATTTGCTACAATAAACCGTAATGTTCAAAATATTCTGCTCTGTATAGCTTCACTATTTAATTCTTATCCATGCTTGAGTTGCTGAAGTAGACCTCATAGAATTTGGTAGTACTTAGTGCAGTATTTTGTACTTAGGTCTGAACATGGAGCAGATGTTGTTAAAAGACATGAAAGCTGTTTCAGGAAGTCTCAACGTCGCCGTTCCAGTTCTCTACATCTCCCTGAAGGTAAACAGTACTGCACCCTGTACTACACCCTATACTACATCTTGTACTGCATTCTGTAATATACCTGTAAAACATACAGTATAGCAACCCTGAACCGAACACATCGAAATACATACACACATTTGTACTGTTGAATAATCAGCAACAGTAACATCCTTCTGCCAGCAGGGGGCCACCTAGCAGCACTTTACCCTCAGTTTTGTCTCACAGGCTGAAAACTTTCTTGTGTTCCAGGAATTTTTGCAGAGGGCTGACTTGGAAGCGGAGCTTTCAGCTTTCTGTCAAAAGTCTGGATTTGATTTGCTGCTGATGATGACAATCTCCTTTACTGAGAGCAAAGAGCCAATCAGAGAGCTTGTTGTGTTCAGCCACAGCGCCTCCTGCAGGGAGCAGGTACCTCAGCCACCACACATTGATTTGACACATTAACAATGATAGTATCCTGTTAATACTCTGTTAGTATGCTGCCTACTCTGATTGTACCTGATAGTACTCTGATAACAGTACTCTGATAAGTCTTCTACTAGTACTCTTATAGTACTTTGATATTTTTGTCTGGACCCTGTTGTACTCTGAAAGTTACTGGTAGTATTCTTGTTTTACTGTGCTAGTACTCTGATAGTACTCCCATGGTACCCTTGTAGAAATGACATTACCCTGATAATTCTGGGACAGTACTGTTATAGTACTTTTGTCGTACCTTGATAGTACTTTCATAGTACGTTGGTTCTCTTAACAGTACCTAGATTGTACTCTCATAGTACTGTGATGGTACTCTGATAGTACCCTCCATCCAGGAGTCCGTTCCTGTTGCTAGTTTGTTGAAGTTACCATGACAACCCTGATGTACTCCTTTAGGTAAGTAAGTACCTGGAGCAGGCCCACAACCCCGCCCTCAACCTCAGTCCAATCAGCTGCTCCCATCCACACATCTCAGCGTATCAGCAAGGTAAGGATTTTACCTGGTTCTCCAGGTGAGGCCGGAGCTTTACATGAGTCTGTTCAGTTCAGTGAATAATCTCATCTTGTGTCTCAGGGAACACACTGGCTTCCAGGAAGAAGCTCCTCCCCCTAGTTAAGGACTTCCTGAGAGAGTGTGATGGAGACGGTTGCCTGAGAGACACAGAGGAGGAGTCTGAGGTTCCTCCTACCCCCATGAATAGTCTGGTGGACGGCTGTCCTCTGGACGAAGGACTTCCTCGAATAACCGCTGAGGACCTGCAGGACAAGTTGCACCAGATGGAGTCTGCTGACCTCTGACCTCTCTTCTGTTGGTCCTCAGGGTGTCTCTGTCGTCATCCCATCGTCTCTGATACCACACCAGTGTCAGAGGATGGGCAGAGACTCTGAAGACAGAACATCAGAACCCAAATTACTTCTGTCGGGAAACCGTTTTAATCTCAGATCGATTCCGGTGGAACTAAAGCTGGTCCTACAGAACCAGTCCAACAGAACCGGCCCACTCTCAGTGGGGTAGACACAGTACAGTAGATTAAGGTGACTGATCCAGTAGAACCTGGTCTGAACAGGTTCTACTGGACCATTCTGAAGTGAGTTCATGATCTCATTTGTTTCTCCTCATTTTAACAAAGACAATCTGAGCAACCAAAATGCAGCTGGGAGATGTGTAGAACCTTCAGAATAAAAGACTTTATTTCATTTTTTTTAAATAACCTGTTTATTGTTGATGATGTTCCTGCTCAGATACGGGATCTCCTTCATGAAGTCATGAAGTTAACGAAACTGTTTCTCTGATAGTAAAAGTTAAAAAACTTTAACACATCTCCACTTACAATAATAAAAGCATGTCAGTCTTACCCTTGAATGAAACCAGTCACAACAAAGATCTTCAGAATAAAGGTCTGTCACCTGATAGACATTCTAAAAGCAGCAGATGGGTGATTCTGTGTGACTTCTGATCTTAAGAGAACATTGGTTCTGGAACTGAGTTTGGTCTGTGAGGAACATTCAGATTATTTTTGGATCGTAGTTTATTCGCACCTCCAGCTCAGGGCTGTGATTGGTCAGTTTCAGTATATCCATGCCTAAACAGGAAGCATGTAGAGGAACTCTGCAGTCCAGTTGATGTCCATCTGCTCTACAACCGGGTCTGATGACTTCAGGGTCTTGTGGAGGAACTTCTGTTTGTCTTGGTGAGAGCTGCTCCACTGCTGGTTATTTGTTTTACTTGAACACATTAAATGTTTGAGGTGAAGAGCAGCTCTGATGGGACAGCCATGAAGACCGTTAACCGGAAACTCAAGTTCCTCAGGGGAGAAATCTTCACCACCAAACTGTTCATCTGATGAGAATGCAGCCACTGATTCTTAGCTGAGAAAGTTTCACAATAAGGCAAGAAGGGGGCTTTTATTGTGAAATACAAGGAGGACGTTTGTATTAACAGGGAAGTTACAAAAGGAAGAGGCTTCTTTCCCTCCAATGGGAGTTTTAAGGTTTCTTATCTGCAGCAGATCATCACCCTGTTGACCTCTGACCCACAGTACCACCTGCTCCCCAACTGATCCAATTGGAACCAATCAGATGAAGGTTTTGCTTCAGGACTGCATACCTGCAGACTCAGAACTGATGGGCTTTTCTGCGGTAAGAGTCCAGGTGCTGGATCAGAGTGTCACATTAGGCATGAAGAAAATCCAGCTGGAAAAGTCCAGCTCAACTCAGAACCTGATCCAAGCTCCTAGTAGGTCCAAGTGGTTGGAGGGACAACAGATAACATCCAATCTATAGGTAGGTTCTGTGGATCAGAACCAGACTAACATCAATCCAACTATCAGGATCTGCTGGCCCGAATCAGTTTTAGCTGCAGGAGCTCAACAGACAAAGCTTCAGAAATCAGAACCTGCAAGACTTGGATCAGATCATTTTCATCCAGTAGTTCTGTCTGCGCTATGTTCTTGGTTTTTCTGGACCGAATGTTCTGGTTCAGATCACTGAACATGAGCAGACTTTGAGTCATAGACCCGAGATTAGGGAACCAGCACCGACCCTAGGTGAAAACATCCAAGTAGGATGTTGGGAGAACAACCTGGAATCATTTTTGTCTCCTGAAGTTCTGGTTTCCCAGAGCAAAACTGGACTCAATGGGCTTTAGGACCCTGCAGCTTTGCAGATCTTCGTCCTGTCTAACCTGACCTTACTGTGATTGGTGGATATTAATGAAGAGCTGCTGCAGCTGATGCTCCACCTCAGCTGTCTGCACAGACCAGGTGAGCCTTGGCCAATCAGACGGTCGTTCTGCACTGAAATGCAGTCAGACCTGTTGGACAGTCAGAGGGCGACTCTCATAGAGTTAAAGTGGAGCTTAAAGAGAGAGAGAGAAGTTGAAGAAGGAGGAAGACACACACCGACGGCCAGCCAATCATACATGCAGGTCAGAACACGCTGGGACATCACTGTGACATCGTTAGCTCCCCCACTGGGAAGATGGACAGGACTGCAGAGGACAGGTGAGCCAATGCTTGGACCAGAGACTCAGCAGAACCTCAGTGTGTGTGCGTTTGTGTATGTGTGTGTGTGTACTTCCTGTTCCAACTCACAGAGGAAGTTGTGTTTTTGGTGCTGACGCTGGTTCTTCCCGTCTGTTAGTGAAGGTATTGCAATGCTGCTTCAATTCTGATCCAGGTCTGGTTCAGAGACTAGACTGAACCGAGGATGGACTGGTTCTGGTCTTCAGCAGCAGGACTGATTATGTATTGATGAGGTCACCATTTGGAAAGTCAGCTTTTGATTGGCTCATGTTCAGATTCAGGTCAGAGAGGATTGCAATATTCCTAAAAGGTTTCAGAGTTTGCAGTCGGAATCTCTCAGAGGACATGAGATAAGGTCCAGTTTGCTGCCAGGAGGAAAACATTTGTTCTGTAAAAACAGAACTTCCTCGGAGATGGGGAGGAAACAGGAAGGTTCTGTGTGTAGGATAATGTCAAAGATTCTAGAGGAGAACTGATCCATTGTTCTGGATGTAGGACCTGATGTTCCAAAGATCATCGGATGAACATCAGTGTATGAAAGTTTCCACCCGACCTAAACTGGGAGTTCTGACCTCGCCTTCACACCTCAAACAATCACAGATGAAACTGTCCAATCACAGCAGAGGTGGTTTGGTTCCTGAAGGTGTAGCTTCTGATAAAGATGGACGACGGGATGAGAGACAAACAGGATAAATAATCTATGACTTCAGAATCTTAAAGCTGATCCGAACTTGTATTCAGATCCGGGTGCAATATCTTCTTCAAAATCAGCTGGAATGTTTTCCAGAACATCTACTGTCCAATACATCCTCCTTTAAGGAATCTGGAGTCCTCTGAGGACTTTTTCCTCCAGTTTCACCAAAGTGTTTGATGCAGGACATTGCTTCTGTGTCTGCATCATATTTATTATGTAACTGCATTCTGATAACATAAACTTCTGTTGACAAACCCCCTTGCCCTGCCCCCAACGCCTTACTGTAACACCCCCCCACCCCATCTTCTGCTGGCATGTTGGTTTTTCCACAGCTGGACCCTGAAGGCAACACAATGGAAATATGAACCCTACACACAAGGATGCAGTTACCGGGCTGGGTGTGTGAGCTTAACGCCAAACATAGAAACAATGAGCCCCACCCCTCCTCACCTGCTCAGGTGTGTCAGTGGGAGCAGTTAGGCAGGTTCTATTGGCTGGGTGACATTTCACCAGAACAACAAGCTGTAATCTCTTTACTGACGCATGTCGAGGGGAAGTTTCTCACCTATGGACTGAGTGATTCCACAGAACAAGGAGCGCCAGGAGTGAGTTTGATACCAGTTCTATTGATATTCATATGAATTGATCTGTCGTATGGACTTCATGGGGGGCTTCTGTCCATCCTTGGTGGATGGACAACTGTCTTCTTTTGTTTACTACAAAATTCCATGTGTGCTCATTCATAGTTTTGATGCCTTAGGTGAAAATCTACAATGTCAATAGACATGAAAATAAACACACTTTCTCACTTAATGGGTGGCCAGATGTCTCGTTCAGGAATTAATGTCTTTAAACAGACAGACAGGGGACATTATGGGGACCAGTAGACCACACCAGTGTGTACCGTGTTCTCGGTTTTAACAGAGTTGTGGGGATACAGGTCACATTCTTCACTATCTGTGAGGACCCATGAGGTTGGTTCTGAACACATGTTGACCTGTCTGAATTGAATGTTAACATATTAACAGTGTGTGTTTGGCCCCTCCAGGGTTGCTGCTGAGGCCCTGGACCCCAAGAACATCCAGGACATGGAGCTGAAGGAGGAATGGCAGGATGATGGGTTCCCCAGGTACGAACCTTCAGCATTAAAACCCAGAAATGCCTCCATCAGCAAGAGAATTTTGATTCAGCCGATCTTCTGGAGTTCCTCTCAGTTCTAAAGACCCCAATCAATCTCCGTCGATTCCAGCTCAGTCCAAACGTATTATTTCACATTCAGGTCCAATTACATATAGTTTACATACACTACACATATGGAATTATGTAGTGAACAAAAAATTGTAAAAGAACTTTAAATATGTTTTATATTTTAGATATCTTAAAGTAGCCGCCCTTTGCTGTGATGACTGAAATATTAACCTTTAGCAGTCTCATAATGAACTACTGGGAAGTTCTTTCAAGACTCTTTGGAAAACCATTCCAGGTGACCACCTCATGAAGCTCATGCAGAGAACGCCAAGAGAGCAAAGCAGTCATCAGAGCAAAGGGAGGCTAGTTGGAAGAATCTAAAATATAAAAATCTTTAGTTAATTACATTTTTTGTTTACTACATAATTCCAGTATGTGCTCATTCATTGTTTTGATGCCATAGGTGAAAATCTACAATGTCAATAGTCATGAAAATAAACACTTTCTCACTTAATGGGTCTATCTAAAACTTTTGACCGGTAGTGTACATATCCTTCTTGCTGACCTGAAGCATCCAGTTACTACTCGTACTTGTCGTCTTCCGCTTCAACCAGGACCGGGTCGTGGGGGCAGCAGACCTAGTAGAGACGCCCAGAAGTCCCTCTCCCCAGACACCTCCAGCTCCTCTAGGAGGAGCTGTTCCCTTGGCTACGCCTAGAAATCCTGTCCATAAAAGTAATGAAAAGGACCACTGACAAAGGGTGGCCCTGCCGGAATCCAACATGCACTGGTAACAGGTCCGACTTGGTGCCAGCAATGTGGACCAAAGTCCTGCTCTGCTTATATAGAGACCGGATGCCCCAAAATAAATGGTCCCCGACTCTGTACTCCTGGAGCAACTCTGTACTCCTGGAGCACCCCCACAGGGCATCACGAGGGACACAGTCGAATGCCTTCTCCAGGTTCAGAAAACACATGTGGAACGGTTGGGCAAACTCTCATGAACTCTACACCCTCAAGGACCCTGCAGAGGGTATAGAGCTGGTCCAGTGTCCCACGGCCGGGACGAAAACCACACTGCTCCTCCTGAAGCTGAGGTTCGACTATCGGCCGGACTCTCCTCTCCAATACCCTGGCGTAGGCCTTACCAGGGAGGCGTGGAATGTGATCCCCTGTAGTTGGAAAACACCCTCCGGTCACCCTTCTTATGAACAGGGGACCACCACCCCAGTCTACCAGTCCAGAGGCACTGTCCCCGACTGTGATGCAATGTTGAAGAGGCGTGTCAACCATGACAGCCCCACAACATCCAGAGACTTGAGGTACTCAGGGCGGATCTCATCCACCCCCGAAGCCCTGCCACCGCGGAGNGGTGACTTCAGCCTGGGTGATGAAAGAGTCCAACCCCGAGTCCCCAGCCTCTGTTTCCACCAGGGAATGCATGATGGCAGGATTGAGGAGATCCTCGAAGTACTCCTTCCACCGCCCGATAATGTCCCCAGTCGAGGTCAGCAGCTCCCCACCCCCACTGTAAAGGGGGGTGGGGTGCTTCCCCCTCCTGAGGTGAGGTTTGCCAGAATCGCTTTG
Organism: Characodon lateralis; assembly: GCA_036250325.1. Taxonomy (NCBI): domain Eukaryota; kingdom Metazoa; phylum Chordata; class Actinopteri; order Cyprinodontiformes; family Goodeidae; genus Characodon; species Characodon lateralis. Next base: position 11,966 of record JAHUTJ010025895.1, on the reverse strand, counting down.
AGACCAACCAGTAGTCCTTCTCCGTGGCCTCACTGAACTCCTCCCAGGCCCGAGTTTTTGCCTCTGTCGAGTTCTGCCTCAGGAGTCACCCACAGCCGATAGGACTCCTTCTTCAGCTTGGCAGCATCCCTCACTGCGGGTGTCCACCTCCGGGTTTGGGGATTGCTGGCGTGACAGGCACCACAGACATTACGGCCGGCAGCATCGACAATAGAGGTGGAGAACATGGTCCACTCGGACTCTGCCTCCAACCTCCCCCGGGATCTGGTCAAATCTCTCCCGGAGGTGGGAGTTGAATACATCCCTGGCCGAGGGCTCTGCCAGACATTCCCGATAGACCCTCACTATATGCTTGGGCCTGCCAAGTCTGTCCGGCTTTCTCCTCCCCCAACGGATCCAACTCACCACCAGGTGGTGATCAGTGGACAGCTCAGCCCCTCTCTTCACCCAAGTGTCCAAAACATGCGGCCGGCATGTCTGAAGAAACGACATAAATGTTGATCATTGACCTCCTGCCTAGGGTGTCCTGGTGGCAAGTGCACTGATTAACACCCTCATGCTTGAACATGGTGTTCATTATCGACAATCCGTGACTAGCACAGAGGTCCAATAATGAAACACCACTCTGATTCAGATCGGGGAGGCCATTCCTCCCACTCACGCCTCTCCTGGCATCACTGTCATTTCCCACATGGGCGTGGAAGTCCCCCAGCAGAATAACAAAGTCCCCGGCAGGGGCACTATCCAGCACCCCCGAAAGAAACGCCAAGATGGCCAGGTACTCCACTCTACCGCTCGGCCCGTAGGCCGAAACGACAGTCAGAGACCTGTCCCCGACCCAAAGGCGTCCACTGGGGTAAATGCCAACACGAAACGGCTAAGCTGGGGGGAAACAAGCAAACCCACCCCAGCTCACTGCCTCTGCCTGCGGGCCACTCCAGAGTAGAAGAGAGTCTAGCCTCTCTCGAGGAGCTGGGTTCCAGAGCCGACACTATGTGTGGAGGCGAGCCCGACTATTTCTAGTCAATATCTCTCGACCTCCCACACAAGCTCAGGCTCCTTCCCCCCCCAGCGAGGTGACATTCCACGTCCCTAGAGCCAGCCTAAGCATCCGGAGATCGGGTCGTCTCCACCTCCGTCCGCTGCCCGATCCTCTTTGTACCGGCCCCTCATGGTTCTCCCTGCAGATGGTGGGCCCACTTGGGCATGGCCTCGTGTGTCTTGTTCAGGCTTGGCCCGCCATGTCCCGCAAAGAGCAGCCAGGCCACCAGGCACTCTCTGACGAGTCCCAACCCCAGGCCTGGTTCTAGGGTGGATCCCATGGTCCGCCGTACTTGGTGATGTCAGGTGCCTCGATTTTGTGGTCCTCATGAAGGTGTCTTGAACCGCTCTTTGTCTGACCCGTCATCCAGAGCCTGTTTGCCATGGGAGACCCTACCAGGGGCATTTAAGCCCCAGACAACAATAGCCTCTAAAATCATTTGAGAACTCAAACCCCTCCACCACGTTAAGATGACGGTTCAAGGAGGGGGCATCCACTTACTACTGCATTCAAACTGCTACCCTCAACAAAACGGTCCTTCATCCATCCATCCATTTTCTACACCCACTCCTCCTGTAGAAGATTGTGGGGGGAGCTGGTGGCTATCTCCAGCGTTCTACGGGCGAGAGGGGTGGTTTTTCATACCGAAATTAGTTTTTTATATTTGTGTTGAAGAAAATGGTTTTCTAATAAATTTCTTCTTTATGGCCAGCAGGTCTGGACCTCTTTCATGAGAATATCTTTCTAGTCGGTAGTAGTAGTATGAACAGACGCCATGAGCTGCAGAGGATGTTGTTGGTTTTTTACAGGACCTTTGTGTCTTGATGTAAAACATGAGACTTACATTTCTTGTTTGTGTCTTGTTTTTTCAGTCTAGTTAACAGCCAGCGTTGTACTCATAGCAAAATTTCCCTATTAGGACAATACATTTTCAGTGTTTTCTATCTGTCATCCTAACTGTCATAAAATATAATCAGATTCAGTTCATCAACTGGTTAAACGTTATGTAAGAAATCCTAGATGAATGTTTAGCCTCTGGATCAATTTGAACATTTTCCAAAGTTTCCAAATTGGGAATGTTACAAACATTAGCAGGGTGGTGAATGTGGCTATTGTTTTGGATGAAGGGTACAAAATCTTAAAGGAACAAGAGTCCAGTCACCTTCTATTTAGGTACATTGTAATGTGGTAAATTTGTTCTGTTTACGAAAGAGACCCAGCTAAACACAGAAATATTGGGCTAGGCATACCTTCCATGGAGGGAAGAACAGACTTAATGGCAGCAATAAGTGCAGATAATGCAAGCATGAAGGGACAAAAATGGCAGGAAAAGTTGACAATAGGTCCAATACATCCCATGTATGAATTATGAAATCACCTCCAACCTGTTTGAACATGTTGGTTCTCAGATTCAGAGCTTTAAGTAGTGCTCACTGTTCATCCTTAGCATTAGGGTTAGGCATGTTTCATTCGCCAGTTAGAAACAACGCTGTAATCCATGATCAGACACAGATCTGTTGTTTGTTTTATGAGCTAAAGGTTCTATTGAACATTATTAGGTGAAACTAGACAGAACATTTTCTTAATCATTTACTGTGTGTGTATCAGAAACATATTACTAACCCATTCTCTCTGCATTATGGACAAAGGTTGGTCATCTTGGATTGAAATTAACTCAAAGAAGTACCTGGACTCTGATCTAACTATCATGTTTCTGTTCTGTCCCGGTGGTTAAGGCTGCTTCCAGAGGACTGTGTAGATCCAGAGGAGGTTGAAAGTCCACCAGAAGGCACCACAGAGTCAGGTGAAATACAGATTCTAATCCTAAGAGAATAGGAGATGAACAGATGCAGGATTTATTTTTTTCTAAAAACTTTATTTTATCAATTAAAAGATCATTTCTATTCCTAAAGCCCATGTGTGATGCTAAGGTGTCAGTTAGGTACCTCCTCCAGATCTTCTGGGGGTGTACTCCCTCCAGTGTGTCCTGTACCGTCCCCTGGGCCTCATCCCGGTGGGACATGCCTGGAACACCTCCTGAGGGAGGCGTCCAGGGGCATTCGAAACAAATGACCTCACCTGACTCCTCTCGATGTGGAGGAGCAGCGGTTCTATATGGCCGAGTTACTCACCCCATCTCTAAGGAGTGCCCTGCTGTCCTGCAGAGGAAGCTTATTTCAGCCGCTTGTATTCGGGATCTTGTTCTTTCAGTCATGACCCACTGTTTATGACCTGGGTGAGGGTAGTAACGTAGACCGACTGTTAAATTGAGAGCTTCGTCTTTCAGCTCAGTTCTCTCTGCACCACAACGGACCGACACAGCATCTGCATTACTGCAGCAGCCGCACTGGATCTGTCTTGTCGATCTCCCGCTCCATTCTCCTCTCACTCGTGAACAAGACCCCGAGTAACTTGAGCTCCTCCACTTGAGACAGGAAATCGGACTTGGAGGAGTCGATTCTCATTCCCCCCACTTTGCACTCAGCTGCGAACTGCCCTAGCGCGTGCTGTAGGTCTTGGCTGGAGGGAGCCCCCAGACAAAATCTGTTGGTCCCCAAACCGGACCTCACCCTCTCCTGCCGCACATTTGCAAGACCTCACAGCAATAGGCTCTTAGTGTGTGGGACGATGTGCCCTGCGGACATAGGAGGAGCACCATGTAGCCCCCCTTGCCTGCTGATGGTGGTCAGAGGGTTTGCTGGTGCCGATTGTATGACAGCCTCACTTTTGTCAGTCAGCCCCAGGGCAGCTGTGGCTAGATTGTAGCTTATCACTCTGAGTGTGAATGTGTGTATGAATGGGTGGATAACTGATTTTAGTGTAAAGTGCTTTGGACTTGATAAGGCGCTATACAAGTGCAGGACATTTACCATTTAGACATACAAATCTGCATTTGTCACAACACTTCACATTATCACAGATTCAAACACCACGGAGGGTGGGGCTGTGTTCGACTGGCATGCCATGGTCCTCTGGCTCTTGCCATGGAGCCTTTGCTAGTTGACATGGGGTTTGGTGATGGCCAGGGGGTCTCTGATGGCATCATGGGGGACCCTAGCAAGAGGCTACCTGCCTTGGTATGGTATTGCCTGTGTATGTGCTTTGGTGCTGTGTAGGCAACATCTCGGAGTGGTGGACACCCGTCTTGTGGTTCAGACTGTATGTCTGGCTGCCTGGGAGTACTGCAGCCTTCTCGTGCTGGATTTACATCTTCTTTACTGCTCTTAGGTGCTGTGGATTGCAGGCCTTCTACCGTTCTTACTACATATACAGTATGATCACCCACCCATACATACACACATACATCAACACACAATTTATCAAAATGGTTAAAGGTCATACAAACACAGGTTACGATAACCTTAATGTGGAGTGCTACTCTGATGCTGGCTTGAATCTGGAATTTATGAAGTTAATCATGCAAATCAGGATACTGTCTTGAGAAATCGTTTTTGTAGAGCCAAACTGCCCTGGCACATATAGGCAAGAGTCTTCTCCAAATGGTATGCCCGAACCACAGCGACAGACATGTTAAAAAGGAAAAAAGTCCTGTTTGTACGTTTCAAAATTTTCTGTTATTTATTTCTCACTCACCTCTGTGAGAAACACTGAATCCAAATTTAGGTCTATCAATCACGTGAGCATAACCTCAGACTCAAGTCTGAGGTAATGCTCAGGTTTGATTCTGAGGTAGGAAGCTCTGCTGTATCATTCAGATGTCACACTCAACGATGATACTTAGGATTATCAGTGATGTGTGAAACTGAGGTATTGATCCATGTCATTCTGCAAACATCAGCAACTCTTAAACTGAATGTTATGAACCTGGATCTTCTGTTACTGCACTCTTATTCATCTCTATCCCCTGCTCACCATCAGCCCCGCCCAACAGCCTTGCCTTGTCAGCTGCAGGTGTAGGTGGTGCTAAGAAGCGTCTGACAGCGCCATCTCTCAGTGTAACTCTGAGCCAGCGAGATTCTCATGACACAAACAATGACAGCTTTTCAGCTGCAGCGCTATCAGGAACTCCAGATGAGACACTGTCACTGGACATCAACCTGGAGGCTCTGGAGACGCCATCAGACAGTGAGACGGGAACACTGCCAGACAGTATGCACGATCTGGAGTGGGAAGGTGATACATTAGGAGGCAGAGCTAAAGAAGCTGTGCTCCTGTTCAGAGCTGACCTCTGACCTCTTTCTGATAGATGACCTTCCAAGGATGGGAAAGGGCAGGTCTATGGGTGTGGCTGGAAGCCCCATAGAGCAAACTGAGGGTCTGATGGAGCTCGATCAGGTGGATGACCAGGGACGCCGTTGGAGAAGGTTCTCCATCTCCGGACACGAGTACCACGTCAACATGAGCGTGCTGGAGCCTTACTTGCAGGTTCTATCACATGGAGGTCAGAGTGTGACACCTTTACATGTAACACATATGCAAAATACCTGGAACACAATGTTAAATGCTGTAAACAGTGCTGAAACATACATGTACATATATGTACCTGTACACAACACCCGTAACACACACGTCACACATGAAACACACCTGTAACACAGACGTTACGCATGAAACACATGCATAACCCACACGTTGGGCAAGGAACGCACATTACACATTAAACACACCTGTAACCCACATGTTACACATGACACACACCCGTAATGCAAGTTACACATGAAACATGCCGTAACACACAAACTACCCATTAAACACACCTGTAACACACATGACACGCTTTTAATACAATACTTTTAACACACCCGTAACAAACACGTCCCACATGAAACATACTTGTAAGACGAACATTACACGTGAAACACACCCGCAACAAACATTTTACACCTGAAACACCCCTAACACACGTTACTCATGAAATGTACCCATAACACACATTTTACACATGAAATGTACCCATAACACACATTTTACACATGAAACACACCCATAACACACGTTACACATTAAACACACCTGTAACAGACATGCTACACGTGAAACACACCCATAACACACGTCACAAATCAAACACACCCGTATCACCTTTGAAACACACCTGGTTACACATGAAACACCTGTAAGACATGTTACAAATGAAACACACCTGTAACCCTGTTGTAATACATGAAACACACCTGTAACACACATGCTACACATAACACGTCCATAACCCATGTTACACATAAAACACCCGTAACACACAAGTTACACATTTGAAACACCCATGACACACGTTACACACACATCACACATGAAAACACCCTAACACACAAGTTACACATTAACGGCCATTACAAACAAGTTGTATGTTACGCATACAACTGTAACACACGTTACAAATGAAATACACCCCAACACACATGTTACCAATGAAACACCCCAACACACGTTACACATGAAACAGCCCTAACTCACGTTACACCTGTAATACGTGAAACACACACACCTGTAACACACATGCTACACATGAAACACACCCTTACCATACGTTATACATGAAACATCTGTAACAAATCAAATACACCTGTAACACCTTTAAAACACACCTGTAACACATGGTTACACAAGGAACACCTGTAAGACATGTTGCAAATGAAACACAACTGTAACACCATTGTAACACATGAAACACACCGACAACACATGTTACACATGAAACACCATTGTAACACATGAAACAAACCTGTAACACACGTTACACTTAAACACCCATAACACACAAGTTACACATTTTAAACACATGTGTAACACAAGTGTTACACTTGAAACACATGTTACACACACGAGACACCCTTAACACACACGTCACATATGAACCCCCCCCTAACAGACAAGTTACACATTAACAGCCATAATAAGCAAGTTGTGTGTTACACATAAAACACAACTGTAACTCATGTTACAAATGAAACACATCATAACACATCCGGTAACACACACATTACACATAAAGCACCTGTAACACAGTTACACATGATACAAACCTATAACACGTGTTACACATGAAACACGAGTAACACATGTTACAAATGAAACATACCTGTAATACCATTGTAACACATAAAACACCTGTAACACACATTACACCAGAAACAAGTCTTAAAGCTACAGCACATAAAATAAACTTCTGAAACACCTGTTGCAAACCAGCAAAGAGTCAGATCGCAGATAATGATTTCAGCTGTTTAGGTGTTCATGGTGAAAATAAAGTCAAATTGCATGTTATTGGCAGGTTATTATGGAGACGGGATGAATGCCATAATTCTGTTCACCTCATGTTACCTGCCAGAAAACACGATAGAGAACTACGAGTATGTAATGGAAAACCTGTTCAGGTGTGTTTGGGTCTGTAGTAAAGAAGCACAGTATCACAAAATCCCACCTGGTTGAGATGTAACTCACCTCTTGGCTTGCTTGCAGGTACATTGTAGGAACGTTGGACCTTATGGTTTCAGAGAACTACGTTCTGGTCTACCTGTGCGCCATGGCTCCCAGAAACAAACTCCCAGCCATCAAATGGCTCAACCAGTGCTACACCTCCATTGACAGGAGGTATGATGGTTTCTATCAGCAGGGACCACTGGCGAATGGAGCTATTTTTCAGATATTCAACTAAGACCACTGCAAACATTACTAACCATCTGTGACAGCTATTACCATTACTATTACTGAGGTAGTACTATAAAGATTTCCATGGAGACAGATGTGAAATCAGTGTGCCTTCTGTCCAGGTTGAAGAAGGACCTGAAAGGACTGCTGGTCGTCCATCCTGCCTGGTACATCAAAGCTCTGATCACACTTGTCAAACCCTTCATCAGGTCTGCATCTCATACAAAGATTGTATTTAAAACCATGCTAACACTGCAAACAAAGAATCTGTAGATTCAGTGATGTGAAGATCAGAAACACACCTGTCCAGAAGTGGAGCCTATAAATCACATTACCATTAAAATCAGGACGAAATACTAAGAAATACTTTAGTGAGCCAAAACAGATCTATTAACACATTTACAGAGCGTTCAAAAGGCTTCCTTGTGGTATTTATTGTGATGTCTGGCTTCACCTGTCCTCCCTAGTGACAAATTCAGCAGGAAAATTCGCTTTGTTCAGAATCTTCAGCAGCTCTCTCAGTTCATCCCTACAGACAGACTGCAGATCCCAGATGCAATAAGACAGTAAGAGATCATTTTTTTTCTTATTCTACAGTTTCTGCTTTGTATCTGCTGTAACTGTACTGTTACAGTGCTGTAACTCATTCAAGAAATGTGCATTTAAGTTGCATTAATTTAAAACTGTTCGACATGTTCACATATATTTGTGCATAAAAAACAACAAACTATATGCAAAAAATGGAAAAATTGAATAACAGTAGGAATGTAAACACTGAGTTTGTTGGGAAGGTTATAAAGTCTAATGCCTGGTGGGGGGAAGGACCTGTGATAACACTTCTTTGTCCACTTAGGAAGCAGCAGCCTGTTACTTGATGTGTTCACCTCTTCTTCCAGTTGCTCTAATGTTTTTTAGAACTCTGTTTTAGGGGGAGTGGTGGCCTAGTGGTTAGAGAGCGGGGCCACAAGTACCCTGGTTTGAAGTTCCCACAGCCTACCACTCTGGGCCCCTGAGCAAGACCCTTAGCCCCTGAATGCTCCCTGAGCGCCGTACAATGGCAGGCCACTGTTCCCTAAGGGATGGGTTAAATGCAGAGGATCATTTCTCCATTGTGAAATCAATGGTGTATATTATTATTATTATTATATCGTATCTCTCTGTGGTTAGTTTACAAACGTCTCCTAGGTTTATCAGTCCTTCTGTTAAAATCATTAATGAATCCGTCTGTATCTGTATATGTGGCTCCTTAGTTTTTTTGGCTCATATGTCATGTTTCTGTCTCCTGCAGGTATGATGAGAAGCTGAGCAGGTGACGACCTCAGATTGATCAGACGAGGGGGATTATGGGGGCTGAAGCTTATGAAGCTGTCAGCCTGCTGACCTTTACCTGTTGAATGTACAGACAAACAGACTGTGGTTTATTTAGGCTGCCTTTGTTTGTGTTGGGAAGGTTCAAGGAACTGTTCCTGGGTTGGTTTTCCGGCTCCTTTCAAATCCGCTGCAAAACGACATAGCATCTTACTATTTATCAGAAAGGACTTCTTAATGTCCTTTCTGATCAAATTTGACAGATCCGAGCTCATCTTCATGGAAACCATGTTAAAGGTCAGAGCTGTGCTTCAGCACGAGCTCTTCCTGATTAGAGTGAAGACAAGATCCTTGATTTCTGCTGCCTTTTTCTCTAAATAGGAACAGACAAGTTTTTTCCATGTCAGCGTTTGACTTAATTCATCATATTGATGGTCATGGAACACCATCTACTGTATAAACCAACACTGTCTCACCGTCTCTGTCCTTATGGTTACCTAAGCCTGTTACCATAGTAACACCAGCAGGTGTAAGGTGTTCCTGAGCTGTGTCCAAATTCAGGAGCTGCATCCTTCTAAAGCTGCATTTGTAGCCTGATTAAGTCACAGCAATGCAACAAAGGTTGTCAAAATTCAAAGGATCATCTAAATGTGTCCTCCTTTTCCCCAGATTTGAAGGATGGGTCTAGTGAATCCTTTGTGGATCACCCTTTTCCATGATTCATTCCCATGATAAATGACAATTGTGACATAAAATTGGCATATTTCATTGTCCAAAGTCGCCTGGAAATAACTTCAAAGGGGAAGTCTGCGGTCATTCAATGTGTGAGCGTCCCTGATAAACGCATCAGGTAGAAGCAGTGTTTCCTTTCCATAAATGTAATTAGATTTATCACAAAAAATTCAATGTCATATGCAGGCATGTTTGGTTTATTTAGTGATATTATTATGCTCTACAAATAAATGGATTTCAAGTTTGCTCAGAAAGTTATGTTGGTTAAAGGTTTTACCAATAAATGAAACAAATGGTATGTTTCATCATCAACATACTTTGTTTACACTGCTAACATCTTACATCTATGAACATGACATTTTAAACTGCTAAATAATGACATGATAATAAAACAAGAACATTTGAAAGAAAACAAGCTTATAAGCCATCGGGAATACATAGAAACCCTGTGTAGTGATTTACAGTGGAGACGGCGGGACCAACCTTCACAGCTCTGAGCTTCACGCTGTCATGGTTGCTAGGCAACAGAAGTTACGCCGAAGTAAGAGCGGGACCAGCTGGTGACGGCGAGACCGTCCAAATTCACAACCGATCACTTGCAGCCTTCAGTCATCGAAGGACCCGGTCCTTGGAAGGATGCAGCCCCTGACTTTGGACACAGCCCTGGTTAATCTGGTTGGATCTGCTCTGGTTTTAGTTTGGGTTTCATCTGGTTGGATCTGCTCTGGTTTTAGTTTGGGTCTCATGCTGTCCTGCAGCGGAGGGGCCGTTGTGCAGGAGGCTCCTGATTGGTTGCTGACCTGCTGCACCTCCAGTAATAAAACATTTAAAAAATGGCTCCGTTTTCTTTTCTTTTTTCATTTTACAGTGTGAGCTGGGTTATAAGGTCAGTCTGGTTCCGGTTCTGATCACCTTATTTTGAGGCACCTTTAGCCAGAATGTGAAACAAATGTGAACTGAATACCAAAGACTCCACGGTAACCTCGTCTAAATCCACCTACTGTTCAGTTCAGGAGCTGGAGACAGGTTTTGTTACCAGCCAGTCGGATCTGAGAACAGGCTTGTTGCAGATGACTTGAATGCTGTAGAGCATCGATAATGAAAAATCCCGTCACATGCTGAGTGGCACCTAGTTTCACCTCCAATCACACAACAGGGTAAAGTTTGTCTGCTTTAAAGGCTTCAAGTTCAGCTTCATCAAAAAGCCTAGAAATGTTCCAGTGGGACCTGAAGGCTCAGCTTTGCACGTTTATAACGTTCTGCAGTTCATCTGAGGGTGTTAAACTAAGAGACTAAGCAAATCTGGTTGGTTCACATCAATTTATCTGTGAAGTTAACCTGATGCAGCTGTGTGTCTCTGTCCGTCCAGCTCAGATACAGTTCTTTCGCTGTGCTGGTGATGGATGTGGTCTGATCGTGGTGGTGATTTATCGTTTTTCATCCCCATTGGCAGGACTGCCAGCCTACGAGGGGTGTTCTCCGACAGGTGTCCGGAAGGGGGCAACTCCTGGGCCTCTACAAAGCATAGGTGGTTGCAGTCCTTAGATGGGTTTGTGTCCCGAGGCCTTGTGGGGGTGATGGTGGGATCCTCTGTTTGGATGCAGTCTGTGAGGGATTGTTGCCCGGTATGAATGTCCTGGGTCAGGACAGGGAGTTTTCAGAGTTACTAAAGCCAGCAGGGGGCAGTCTAACACCAAGGTGTTCAACAGTTAAACTGACTGCACGAACCAGAATCAAAAGTTAACCTGGGACCATTTTCTACAGTAATAAAACATTTCATATCAGTGAAGGTTCTGGAAGTGTGCAGTAAAAAGAGGGGGAAAGTATGAACTCTGCTGTCCGTGTGGGACAATCAGAATAATAATAATAATGAGACATTTTATTTAAAGCGCCTTTCAGAGCTCTCAGGACAGTGTACAAATCAAACAGTGTAAAGGCAATAAAACGATAAAAACAACTCACATTAAACATTACAGGGAACAGGCAATCTCAGTGAGTAAGCCCTGTTGAACGGATGGGTTTTCACTTTAGACTTAAAGAGAGAGTTTCAGTTTTGCAAATTGGTGGGAGAGAATTCCAGAGGTTGGGATGAAAGTGGTAGAAATCTCTGCTCCCATGGTGCTGAGGGGGGCAGGAGGAACAGGGAAGTAAATGGAGGAGGAAGAGCTGTGGATGTGGGAGGGAGTAGAAATGCGAAGCAGGTCAGAAAGGTAGGGGGGGAGTTTGTTGATGCCTTGAATGTATACAGAAGAATTTTGTTAACGAATTTAACTGG